>SOPF01026590.1:0-58719 GCA_012979155.1 Hypericum perforatum | reverse complement strand
GAGCGTGACCCAGCGCCATGTCAGCGGCCCGAATTTGGGTCGTGACAAGGTAGAGGAAAACTATATAGAACGTTTGCATAAAAAGGTATGTAAAGGCACAAAAATGCAAGAAAATGCAGTAATGAGCTATAAAAAGCATAAAACAATAATTGAAGGACAGAAAAGGCAAATAATGGGAAAAATGCAAGACATTAGAAACACAAAAAAGAAAAAAAATCATGAAAACGCAAGAAAAGGTGCAAAAGGAAAAAAAAAAGTAAGAAAATGTAAAAAGAGGTACGAAAAGGAAAGAAATGGTAGAGAGAGATATAAAAAGGCAAGAAAAGTCAAGAAAATACACAAAAAGGCATGCAAAGGCAAGAATTACAGAAGGCAATATAATGCAAAAAGGTAAAAAAAGAACAAAAAGAAAATGAAAACACAAGAAGATACAAAGAGAAAGAAAAGGTCAATAAATACATGAATAATAAAAAAGACAACTAAAAGTGAAAAAGCAAGAAATGTAAGAATAGACGTGAACATGTAAGAATAGACATTAAAAACAATAAGAATAGGCAATAAAAGGAAAAAAAAGCGTTCAAGGGCAAGAAAAGGAATGAGAAGACAAGAAAGTATGTGAAAAGGCAAAGAAAAGCTATAAAATGCATAAAAAGGCATAAAAGGTACTTAAAGGCACAAAATGCAAGAAAACGCAATAACAAGCTATAAAAAAGACACAAAATGACAATTGAACACCAGAAAAGGCAAAAAGAATGCTAGAGACATTAAAAAGCCAAACTAAGGAAAGAAAATGCATGACAACATAAAAAGTACGGAAGGGCTACAAAATGTAAGAAAATGTAAAATGATTCACGAAAAGGAATGGAAAAGGTTCAAAGAGAGACAAAAAGGTAAGAAAAGGAAATAAAATACGCAAAAAGGCCTGAAAAGGCAAGAAAAGTAACAACACACAGTACAATGGAAAGAAGGGGCAAGAGAATGAACAAAGACAAAAGGACAATGAAAAAAACACCAACAAGTACAAAAAGGAAAGAAAAGGCATAAAAAGACAATAGTAAGCTATAAAAGGTAAGAAAATGAGCAAAATGATAAGAAAATGCAAGAGATAATAAAAAAGACAATTAAAAGTTAAAATGCAACAAATTTAAGAATAGGCAAGAAAATGTACAAAAAGACAAGATAAAATAAGAACACGCAAGAAAAGACAAGAAAATGCATTCAAAGGAAAGAAAAGGAAAGAGAAGACAAGAAAATATGCAAAAAGTCAGAGGAAAACTATATAGAAGGCGTAAAAATGCATAAAAAGATATTTAAAGGCACAAAAATGCAAGAAAATGCAATAATAAGCTATAAAAGGCACAAAACAACAATTGAAAGACGAAAGAAAAAGGCAAATAATGGGAAAAAATGCAAGAGAAGGTGCAAAAAGGCAATTAAATGTAAGAAAATGTAAAAACAGGCACGAAAGGAAAAAAATGGTAGAGAGAGATCCAAAAAGGTTCTTAAATGGCAAGAATGTGCAAAAAGGTATGCAAAAGTAAGAAAATATTACAAAAGGCAATATAATGTGAAAAGGTCAAGAAAATAAAAAAGAACAAAAAGACAATGATTACACTAGAGAAGATACAAAGAGAAAGAAAATGTCAGTAAATGCACGAAAAGGTATGAAAAGACAATAATAAGCTATATAAAAGGAAAGAAAAGGAGCAAAATGACAAAAAAAGCAAGAGATAATAAAAAAGACAACTAAAAGTGAAAAAATGCAAGAAATGTAAGAATAGGCATGAAAATATAAGAAAAGACATTAAAAACAATAAGAATAGGCAATAAAAGGCAAGAAAAGAAAAGTGAAGATAAGAAGTTATGCGAAAAGACAATGGAAAGCTATACAAGGCATAAAATTGCATAAAAAGGTACAAAAATGCAAGAAAATATAGTAATAAGCTATAAAAGGCAAAAAATGACAATTGAAGGCCAGGAAAGGCGCAAAATGAGAAGAAAATGCAAAAGAAATAAAGAGCTAGATCTTAGAAGAGGCTTGAAAATGCAAGTAAAGGTGCGAAAAGGCCAATAAAACATAACAAAATGTAAAAGAGGCACGATAAGGAAAGAAAAAAGGTATAAAAAAGACGCAAAAGTTAAGAAGAGTTAAGGAAATGTGCAAAAAAGTATGAAAAGGCAAGAAAAGATAACAAAAGGCAATACAATGCAAAAAAAGGATAAGAAAAATGAAAAAAAGCACAAATAACAATGAAAAACACTAAAAGATGCAAAAAGGAAATAAAAGGATAGTAAAGGCATATACATTATTAATAAGCTGTAAAAGATAAGAAAAGGAGCAAATGACAAGAAAATACAAAAGATAATAAAAAAGACAACTAAATTGAAAAAAATGCAAGAAATGTAAGAATAGGCATGAAAATATGCAAAAAGCAAGTAAAGACAAGAGAAAGTAAGAATTGGCAATAAAAGGCAAAGAAGGTGTTCACAAGCAAGAAAAGGAAAGAGAACACAAAAAAATATGTGAAAAGGCAAGGAAAAGCTATAACATTTGTAAAAAAGAAAAGGTACTTCAAGGCACAAAAAATGCAAGAAAACGTAATAACAAGCTATAAAAGGCACAAAACGACAATTGAAGGCCAGAAAAGGCAAAATTTTTTTTATAAAAAATGCTAAATACATTAAAAAGCCAAACCAAGGAAAGAAAAGGCATAAAAACATGAAAATTTGCAAAAATGCAATAAAATGTTATAAAATGTAAAAAGAGGCACGAAAAGGAAAGGAAAAGGTACAAAGAGATACAAAAGGTAAGAAAATATGCAAAAAAGGCATGAAACTGCAAAATAAGTAACAAAAGAAAATACAATGCAAAAACGGCAAGAGAATACACAAAGAGCACAAAAAGACAATGAAAAAAAACTAAAAGGTACAAAAAGGAAAGAAAAGACAAAAAAATATAACAATAAGCTATATAAAAGGCAAGAAAAGGAGCAAAATAACAAGAAAGTACAAGAGATAATAAAAAAAGACAACTAAAAGTTAAAAATGCAAGAAATTTAAGAATAGCCAAGAAAATGTGTAAAAAGGCAAGTAAAAGCAAGATAAAATAAGAATAGACAAGAAAAGTCATTCCAAGGAAAGAAAAGGAAATAGAAGATAAGAAAATATGGGAAAAGGCAATGGAAAAGCTATAGAAGGTTTAAAAATGCATAAAAAGTATGTAAAGGGACGAAAAAGGAGCTCAAAATAATAAGAAACAATGGTGCATTTGGTACCCCAGGTACTAGCAAAACCAAAAAGTAAAGAAAGACTTGCTAGCGCAGTATCAAGTAACCAAACAGATTAGTGAATAACTTCTGACAACAAGCCTTGCTAGCGCAGTATCAAGTAATTTGCACTAACATCTAGGAAAAACTGTACGATAAGATAATGTTTATGAAAAACTATATTACTAGTGAAGCAACAGAAAGGTCTGTTGGTTCTTCATAACTTCCAGCCACAACAGATTGAAGCTATTCGATTTTTGAGGGTATTAAACTAAGAGTATGGCAATTGTTTTATGGAAAAAACAACAGTATCATAGGCAGTGAATTAAACAACAACTACAACAATGATGCTAAGTGCAATGGAAATTGAGTATGGATGCATGAATGTATGTGTATATGCATGAATGAATGTATGCATGTCAATGCATGAATGTATGTATGCATGTCAATGCATTTTCTAAAATTAATAGACAGTTATACAAACGGTCGATCGTTTCTTTCACGTCCCACATACACTAGCAGAGTTCATCAAAATAGCACGACCCTTTATAGATGGTTCTAATTGAATAAGGACGATATTAACAACATTTCAATATTTAAATAATACATTTATCATAATTTTGGATACTGGCAATCTAGAAAAGGTGAAATTCGACAGTCAAATTATCCTTTCGTTAGAAGGCTTGAATAATACCTAGTGTTTCAGGTTTGGTGGCAGAATATCATAGGCATAAAAAAGAGAGAAAATAAGTAATGCATTATGTTATAAATAATAATAAAGGTAAAAAACTGCAGAAAGTTGTATAAGCTGCAAATAATCGTAACCTGTGGGAACATAAATTCATGGTTAGCTTCTCGATTTGATGGAACAAGAATCCACAGTCTTGCAAATGAAACAAGCAAAAATACGTCACGATAGCTCAAAGATGCTTTACATGTAAATTGCAGTTCCATGGTGAATACCTGTCCTATTATATCCAGATGAAATATCTCATTAGAGCTCCTGCATGTGCATCTTCTTAATCTCAGGATGCTTGGAATCAATAAACTCCTATCTGAAAAGTGCTTCTTCGACTATAAAAAAAAGTAACAAGAAATAATTAATAGAAACATTAATGTATGCAATATCGTCGCTTCTTCAAGGATTCAAGAAGATAGGTAATTCATACCATAAAAAGAGATCGAGGCTGCTTTCTGATTACGTTAGTGACCAGCTCTATCAGAGGTTTAAACATTAAACTATCCCTTGTAGTAAAAAAGCCAGATGTAATAATCTATTTCCATATGCAATTGAGAATGCACGCGTGTATGCATGCATGAATGCATGGAATGAATGAAATGCATGTATGCATGTATGTGTGTCGAATGCATTTTCCTAGGACTAATAGAGAACTTCTTTGTTCAAGTAAGCCAATTGCTTTTTTCATGTCCCACAAAAGAGAAATCTTTCGTAGCACCTGCAAAGTTCATCGGAAAGGCGCACACATGGTTAAATGGGAGTGTATAAGGACAGCATATACAACACTTACAGGAAAGAAGTATCACAATTTAGGATCAAGGATACTGCTTTTGTTTTCATTCACGCCAAAAGACCCAGGAAACAGAACACCGACAATCTAAAAAAGAGATAATTCGAGATCGAGCAACATAATGAGAAGATTAATGAACAACAGAATCTGGACATCAAACACAATTCAGGATCGGAAGGATGTTAGTATAAGGCTTGAAAAAGGTTTATCAAGGATGTAAAGTCTGGTGGCAGAATCTCATGTAGTAGACCTTATAAATGCCAATTGACATCACACAATAGAATCTGGACATTAACCGCAGTTTTGTACTTCTAAAGGGGATTAATCTCATGAACTACAACTAAGAACCATTTGAACAGGTAAACAAAAGATATTAGTATGCCATAAGGACCCGCACCAAATGATACTCCACCAAACAGGGGAACCTGATTAAGGTGCACCAATCCTTCGAAAAGCCGCAAACAACCGCACTAAAAAGTTGAAACCTCAGGTCCTCAACCCTTTGATCCAAAAGCTTTCCAATATCATCATCAAGTTCTAAAGAACTTAAGAGTCACAACTAGAAAGAAGGCGAATTATGCATTGTCCTTTTTGCAACATAGAAACCGCATTTAATGATACCAAATAAACAGAGCACGAACACGTTAAACAAATAAGGTATTACACCAGGGGATTTGAGATTCTGGGGAAACGATTAGGTTTTTGGGTGATTACGATTTCTGGAATTTCGCAAGGGAGGGGCCGGGGAAGGGAGAAGGAGAAGCAACCTATTTCCCAGGGGGTCCATACCGAAGAAGGAGAAGGGAGGGACCGGTGAACGAAACAGGGAGGAGGCTCTGGTTTTAGCGACATTAGGTTTTGGGATTGAGATTTGCCGCGGGAGAAGACGAGAAGAGGAGTGTTCCGCAAGGAAGGAGGAAAGTCGCATTATATAGGCGATTAGATGTTGGAGTCTCAAACAGTGAAGACGATACGTTTCCGTTCTATATTTCATGCAACAATCTCACAACATAGAAACCGCATTCGATACTAAACAGAGAAAGAACAAGTCAAACAAACAAGGGAATTTACCGGGGAAGGGAGAAGGAGAAGCGACCTGTTTTCCCGAGGGTCTGTACCGGAGAAGGGATGGAGGGACCGGTGATCGGAGAAGAATGGAAGAATTGGGGTTTTGGGGAAATTAGGGTTTCCGGGATCGCCGAGAGAGAAGACGGGCGAAGGGATCCGTTGGATGAGAAATGAGGAAGAGGACTGTTTCGTAATGGTAGAGTATATATACGCGCTTGAAGGTTACCGTTGAAGGAGGAGGTTACTATTGTCTATTAATGCAACTATCTCATTAATTAAATTCAAATTTTAAGTGTTCCTTGGGGATTTTTTTTCTTCTATTGATAGATTTTGTTTTATTTATAATACCGTCTGTTATTATGCCATAATAATAACGTGTATCTTTTATTTAATTTTTTTTAAATTGAGTTTTGGTCACAAAATGTATATATAATAATATAATATTTTGTAGTCACAAGAAAATAACATTGTAGTAATAACACTATCTCATAGAAATTTTTAATAATTTCTTGGTTTTATAGCATATTTACTAATAATTTCAATGGAAAAAGTACACATAAAGACCCTATGGTTTGACCTGTTCCAAAAAAAGATCGTGTAAATTTTGTTCTTCCAAATTTAGTATCTGTAGTTTTATTTTGGGGACAATTTTAGTCCCGGACAGTTTTGAAGGTTATCCGACTACATGATATTGACACGTTGGCAACACGTCAGCGCCACGATGAGGAGAGGAGGAGGAGAAAAAAGAGGAGGAGGGGGCGAATGACGGAGGAGGAGGAGGAAGGCGGAGGACAAAAAAAGAGGAGGAGGAGGAGGAGGGGGGAGGAGGAAGAAAAAGAGGAGGAGGAGGAAAAGGAGGAGGAAGGGGTGGAGGAGGAGGGAAGTGGAAGAGGAGGAGGAGGGAGGAGGAAGAAAAAGAGGAGGGGCGGAGGAGGAGGGAGGAAGAGGAGGAGGAGTGGCGGAGGATGAGGAAGGAGGAGGAAAAAGAAGAGGGGGCGGAAAAGGAGGAGGAGGGAGAAGGAGGAAGAAGGAAAAAAAAGAAGAGGAGGGGTGGAGGAGGAAGGAGGAGGAGGTGGCGTTTACGTGGTGCTCACATGGCTTTGACGTGTCAATATCACGTGGCCGGGCAGCCTTCAAAACTGCCCAAGACTAAAATTGTCCCCAAAATGAAACTACATGTATTAAATTTGGAAAAAAAACACACGGTATTTTTTTGGAACATACTAAATCATAGGGTACTTATGTTTACTTTTCCCTAATTTCAATTGTTGCCTAAATGTATGAGTGGGAATTGAGAATGGTTTTGAGTCAATTTGAACATAATACAAAAAATGGCTAAAATTGTAACAAAACAATTTATTACTAATTACAATTGAGAAGATTCATGAAATGATTAGAAAATAAATTAGCACTAAAATATTGAATCTCTTTGCCTGGGTCCCTCTTGTACTAAAAAGAAGGGGGTACTAATTCCACTTGCTCCTTTTGCAGTTCATATCTTGCTAATTCCACTGGCCATCCGTGCGACTGCAGACCTGCTTCATGGGGCGGAAGATTTCTCATCTCCATAAACATGTTTCAGATCTGGTAACCGATGCCTAATTGCTTGCCATCCTCCACCTAATGTAATCAACTTAAAGTTCGCTGACGAGAAGTCATTGATGTTGAAAAACGGCTGTGAAGATCACTGATTCCTTGCTCTTCGGCCTGTTTAAGAGGAGGAACACTAACAGAAGTCATTGTAATAACTCCATAGCCATATGCATTGTGATTGATGACTGACCACTCCCTATGTTGACTTTTAATTGACTTTTCGGTGACTTTCCGTTGACTGCGAGGACGGTGCTATCCGAGCACGCGCACGGGATTGGGACCGTACACGGGCTCGAGGCCGGGAGCGGGTACTTAGGTGCATTGAGGTGCACTTGGCACTTCCTACGCCGCGAGGAGCTCTGAGAAACCTTAATTATTTTGGAAAATTTTGAAGTGATCCGGAACCCAGACAGTGATGGGACATGAGGGCCAACAGCTAGTCAACCAGCGGGTGACACGTGGAAGACCGAAACAGGATAAGACTGTGTCTCGAATGGGTGCGACGGACTAAATAAGACTTCCAGATAGTCTTCCGAAGGGGTGCGATGAACTGGATAAAGGCCAGGCTTATCGAGAAGGGTCTCCAGACAGGAAACTCAATGGTCGCATCCCCTCCGAGTGGCTGATTCCCTTGCCTCGTCCAGCCTATAAATAGGCCCTCCCTCTGCCATTTCCAAAAAATCCCAACGACATTTGCCTTCTCTTGCATTGTCTGCTTCTTCTCATCCCCCGTTCTATCACTTAGACATTCGAGTCTGAGAAAGTTTCAGGTATATAAGGGTTTGCCCGAAAGTTTCGAGTTCACGTGCAATGTTCTTAGAAATGCCCGATAGTCGTTGTATCTTGGGGATGATTGCCATAGCCCGTACGTACTAAAATATATAGAGCAATCTTGTCTTACAGAGAAAGTGTCCAACACTTGCCTCGACTATACACGATCCTAATCAAGTACTCGTATCAGTAATCAACAATCGTAAGATGAGATCGTACTTGAAGATGGCATCGAGTAGCACTGTTACTCTGACTATGATCCCGGGAACTGTCCATACCGAAAGGCCAGTGAAGTTCAATGGTACCGAGTTTAAGAGGTGGCAGCAGAACATGATGTTCTATCTGACCACGCTCAACCTGGTACAGTTCCTGAAAGAGGACGCACCAAAGCTCGCAGAGAACGAGAAAGATCAACAAGTGATCAATGCCCTTAATACATAGAATTACAGTAACTTCCTCTGCCACAACTACGTCCTGAATGGACTAGATGACATGCTTTATAACATCTATATAGTACACATGACTGCTAAGGAGCTGTGGAGTTCACTCGAGAAGAAGTACAAGACGGAGGATACCGGAACGAAGAAGTTTATTATCGGGCGATTCCTCGACTTCAAGATGGTGGACTCCAAGAAGGTCATCGACCAAGTGCAAGAGTTATAACTGATCTTTCACGAGATCCATACCGAAGAGATGTAACTTATTTAGTCCTTCCAAGTGGCCGCGATGATCGAGAAGCTCCCCCCACTCTAGAAGGACTTCAAGAGCTACCTCAAACATAAGAGGAAGGATATGAGCCTAGAAGACCTGATTGTGAGGCTTCGGATCGAGGAAGACAACCAAAAGTTCAAAGTTAAGCAAGGCAAGGCCCCCTCTGAGAGCACCGTAAACCTCGCTGAAGGTAAAGGTGGCAATAAGAGGAAGAAGTTTGGAGACAAGCAGGAGAAGCAAGAGCCCAAGAAGAACAAGAATAAGAAGATCAAGAGCGCTTGCTACAACTGCAAGAAACCCGGCCACATGACCAAGGATTGTTGCCTGCCTAAAAAGGACGATCAAGGAAAGGCCAACCTAGCTTAAGGTTCATCCGAGATGGATCTATCAATTATGGTGTTCGAGGCCAACCTAGTAGACAATCCAAGGGAGTGGTTCGTGGATACTGGAGCTACTCGCCACGTCTGCTCAGACAAGGAGTTGTTCTCGTACTACATCCCGATCAATGGCCAAAAGCTATTCATGGGAAACTCTACAATGTCCAACATTGTCGGACTAGGCAAGGTGGTCATGAAGCTGACCTTAGGAAAGGAGCTGACCCTCAATGATGTGCTGCATGTCCCAGGCATCCGCAAGAACTTAGTTTCTGGTTCTCTGTTAAGCAAAGCCGATCTTAAGCTTGTATTTGAGGCAGATAAATTTGTACTTACCAAAGTGGGTCAATTTATAGACAAGGGTTACATAGAAAAGGGGCTCTTTAAGATAAATGTAATGACTGTACACCACAAGTTTAACATTGACTATCGTAATATAATAAAGGGAAAATTACCCTCAGGTCCCTCGGGTTTGCGAAAATTCGTATTTTAGCCCTCCTATTTTTTTTTATTATCATTCAACCCCTGAATCTTGTCAAAAGTATATAATTTAGCCCCTGTCGCCGGAATCCGGCGATTTCTCCGGCGAAATGGCACCTAAGATTACTAAAATACCCTTTTTATTTAAAAAGTAAAAAAATAAATTGAAATACAATAATAATTCGTATTGAGCTGAAATTTTTCAGGATGCATCCTAAAAATATACATGATTTATGTAAAATATTTCAGAAATTTGGGAGATACAGAAGTATTTTTTTTATTTTCCAACGTGTCAAAATGTTGTAAAATCATATAAAATAGAAAAATTATCTAATTGGGCTGAAACTTGTCCTATGTGTTCTTAAGCATATTTAGTGAATTTAGGACCTAAAACTTGTTCTATGTGTCCTTTAGCATCTTTACTAAAGACTCCATCTTTAGTAAAAAAATAAATTAAAACTCTATATTTTTGGTATCCGCAGACTTTTTCAAAATTGGCTCATGAGAATCCAGACATTTTGATTCCTAAATTCATTAAATATTCTAAAAGACATATGGGACAAGTTTCATCCCAATTAAACAAATTTTCTATTTTACATGATTTTACAAAATTTTGGCACGTTGGAAAATAAAAAAAATACTTTTGTACCTCACAAATTTCTGAAATATTTTACGTAAATCTTGTATATTTTTAGGATGCTTCATAAAAAATTTTAGCTCAATATGAATTACGATTGTGTTTCAATTTATTGTTTTACTTTTTAAAGGAAAGGGGTATTTTAGTAATCTTAGGTGCCATTTCGCCGGAGAAATCGCCGGATTCCGGCGACAGGGGCTAAATTATACACTTTTGACAAGATTCAAGGGTTGAATGATAATTAAAAAAAATAAGGGGGCTAAAACACGAATTTTCGCAAACCCGAGGGGCCTGAGGGTAATTTTCCCTATAATAAAAGCTTTTTCTTATTTGGCCGAGTGTTCTAATTTATGGCATGGTAGATTAAGACATGTAAATTTAAACTTACTAACTTTCTTAGCGAGTTTAAATTTATTACCGAATGTAGAGTTCAACCTTTCCGATAAATGTAAGGTATGTGTGGAGGCTAAAATGGCCAAAGCACCTTTCTATTCGGTGGAAAGAAGTACCATGCCTTTATAGTTAATTCATACAGACACTTGCGATATGAAACACGTGCAAACTAGAGGTGGAAAAAAAATACTTTATCACGTTTTGATTGCATAAGATACAGTTATGTGTATCTCTTGAAAGGTAAAGACGAAGCTCTTGAGGCCTTTAAGAAGTATAAGAATGAGGTTGAAAATCAACTCAGCGTAAAAATCAAAATGATTCAAAGTGATCGAGGAGGAGAGTATGTAGCTCCGTTTGAGGAACTTTGCCATGAACATGGTATTATTCATCAGACGACTACTCCATACTCACCTCAGTCGAATGGCATAGCTGAATGCAAAAATTGAACTCTTAAGGAGATGATGAACACTATGTTAGCTCAGGCTTACCCCAGAACATGTAGGGGGAAGCTGTGTTCTCAGCTAACCACATTCTAAACAAGTTGCTGTATAAGAAAAGAGACAACCCTATACGAGCTATGGAAAAGAAGACAACCTTCCTACAGTTACCTTAAAGTATGGGAGTGCCTAGCAAAGGTCGAAGTACCTAAGCCTAAATAGGCGAGGATAGGACCCAAGACCATTGATTGCATCTTTATCGGATATTCACAAAATAGCAGTGCTTATTGATTCCTGGTACACAAATCTGAGAACCCAGAAATTAATACAGGAATGGTCATAGAATCAGGGAACGCAACATTCTTTGAGGATATCTTTCCTAATAAGGAAAGAAAAGAAGGAAGTCCTAAGAAAAGGGCACACGAGACTACACAAGGGTCAAGTCAGGAAAACGATGAACCTAGACGTAGCAAGCGGACAAAGGTAGCCAAATCTTTCGGTCTGGACTATCTAACCTATGCGTTAGAAGATGAATCCAAGACAATCCAAGAGGCATTGTCGAGTCCAGATGCTCCTCTTTGGAAGGAAGCTATCAATAGTGAGATAGAGTCCATTATGCAAATTCACACATGGAAAATCGTAGATCTCCCACCGGGCTGCAAACCTTTGGGATGCAGGTGGATCCTTAAAAGGAAATACAAAGCTGATGGATCAATAGATAAGTACAAAGCTCGGTTGGTAGCTAAGGGATTCAAATAGAAGGAGAGATATGATTTCTTTGACACGTACTCACCTATCACAAGAATCACATCAATTAGAGTGCTCATAGCTATTGCAGCTCTCTATAACCTCGAGATCTACCAGATGGATATAAAAACTACTTTCCTGAATGGAGAGCTAGAGGAGGAGATGTACATGGAGCAACCTGAAGTGTTTGTGGCTCCTGGACAAGAGCATAAAGTATGCCGACTAGTCAAGTCACTATATGAGCTTAAACAAGCACTAAAATAGTGGAAATGAAATTTGACAAGACGATGCTGTCAAATGGCTTCAAGATCAATGAGTGCGATAAATGTGTTTACATTAAGGGCACACCTATAGCTTACGTAATTGTATGTCTCTAATTGGATGACTTACTAATTATGGGAAGCAATAATGAGGTTATTGTAAAAACTAAGAACATGTTAAAGAATCACTTTGATATGAAAGATATGAGTCTGGCAGACGTCATATTAGGGATAAAGATCTCTAGAAAAGTAGACAAAATTGTCTTGACACAATTCCACTATGTAGAAAACGTGCTCAAGAAATTCAAAGCTTTTGACAATCCTCCAACTAAGACTCTGGTAGACCTGAATCTACACTTAGCCAAGAATCAAGGAGACCCGATATCTCAACTGAGGTATGCGCAAATTATCAGGAGTTTGATGTTTTTAAGAAATTACACTCATTCCGATATTACATACCCATTTAGTAAACTTAGTAGGTTCATAAGTAACTCAGGAAAGGATCACTAGCTAGCTCTAGAAAGGGTTTTACTATATTTAAAGCATACCATAAACCATGGCATACACTATTCTAAATATCCAGCTGTATTAGAAGGATACAGTGATTCAAATTGGATATCGGACACGAAGGACTCCAAATCTATGAGTGGATACGTATTCACTATAGAAGGAGGAGCTGTATCTTGGAAGTCCTCTAAACAAACGTGCATAGCTCAATTCACCATGGAGTCGGAGTCTATAGCACTAGAAAAAGCTGGGGAAGAAGCTGAATGGCTCAGAAACTTCCTAGAGGATATTCCATGCTGGGGTAAACCAGTTCCTCCCGTATTGATACATTGTGATAGCATGTCTGCAATCAGAAGAGCACAAAATATAATATACAATGGTAAGTCTCGACATATCCGTCAGAGACATAATACCGTTAGGCAATTGATCTCAAGCAGGGTGATCACCATTAACTATGTAAAGTCTAAGGACAACATAGCTGATCCTTTTACAAAAGGAATTAATCGAGATCAAATGTATAATGCAGTAAGGGGAACGGGTTTAAATAATGTCCACACACTAAAGGACGTCTATAACGGTAACTCAACCATGATGAGTGGAGATCCCACAAACTTGGTTTAACAAGACAACTAAGTTTTGGAGGGTTCAGTTAATCACTTGGAACCTAACACATTCTCAGAAGCTGCCCAGGTGTCAGCCTGCAGAGGTATGGCTAGGTTAAGCATTTTGCTTTTAATGATTCCTATACCTTGTTAAAGGTAGAGTATGACAGGATACTTCCGATAGGAGATCACCTATGTAAGTGTGAAGTGAGGCCACTTCAAATAGGAAAACATTTATGAATCCAAGATATGGTCCATGGCCGAAAAGGACACAACGTAAGAACCTAAATATACTAGGGTTGTTATTGTGTAAATATTATTTTCTTAGTTTACGCAAAAAGCTGACAGTTTAAGACATCGCATTCACTGAGTAGCGAGTAAATCCGATAACATCTTACTAGAGAAGGTTCAAAACCACAAGCTACCTATCTCGATACAATAACAACATGTTGGAACTTTCGATTAGAGTCTGCATGCATTGGTCTTCATTCATGTGGGGGATTGTTGGAATAAATAAAACCCAAAAGGGGTTAAAGGCCCAAAGCCCAAAGTGAAAGAAAGGAAAGTGAAAGAAAGGGAAGTAGTGGAATGTGTGTACCACATTGATTAGAACAAGAAATTTCTCCAAGTTTATAAGGAGAGTTCATTCCTTGACTCTTAACTTGTTGACCACTCCTTATTTTGACATTCAGTTGACTTTTTGGTAACTTTTTGTTGACTGCGAGGCGGTACATAGCATCGTCCGAGCACGAGCACGGGTGTGGGAGCGGGCGCAGGACCAGGACCGGACACGGGCTTGAGGCTGGGAGTAGGTGCTTGGGTGCATTGAGGTGCACTTGGCACTTCGCACGCTCGCCACGTCGCAAGGAGCTCTGAGGAACCTTAATTGTTTTGGAACATTCTGGAGTGATTCAGAACCCAGACAATGATGGGACGAGAGGGCCAATGGCTAGTCAACCAACGGGTGACACGTGGTAGACCAGATCAGGATAAGGCTATCTCACGAATGGGTGCGACAGACTGGATAAGGGTCATGCTTATCCAGAAGGGTCTCCAGACAGGAAACTCAATGGTCGTATCCCCTCGGAGTGGCTGATCCCCTTGCCTCGTCCAGCCTATAAATAGGCCATCCCTCTGCCATTTCCAAAAAATCCTAGTGACATTTGCCTTCTTTTGCATTGTCTACTTCTTCTCATCCCCCGTTCTATCACTTAGACATTTGAGTCTGAGAAAGTTCCGGGTATATAAGGGTTCACTCGAAAGTTTCGAGTTCGTGTGCAACGTTCTTGGAAATACCCGATAGTCGTTGTATCTTAGGGACGATTGCTGTAGCCCATATGCATTGAAATATACGGGGTAATCTCATCTTACGGAGAAAATGTCCAACACTTGCCTCGACTATACACGATCCTAATCAAGTACTCGTATCTGTAATCAACAACTACAAGTAGAAGCATATGAGTGCTAAACCAAAATACCATGTTTGCCTATCTTTTCTTAGTCATATACGCAATGCAAATTAGCATGCTGTCTTACCGCCCTCCAATAGGATTTGCTGAGAGAGCAGCGTGCGTGTAAATAAGTAACAATCTTAGCCTTTGATATGCTAATACTCTATTGTTCCCTAGCTTCATGGATACTCACCCTGTTGAGTTGTGTAAGTTTAATTGCATATAACGCAGGGAAAATTACTGATGCACATAGTTCATGGCTTACTTGTCCTGATCATTCATCTTGTCGAACTCGTCTATTAAACAAATTCCCTTATCAACAAGGACAAGGGCTCCTCCTTCCAGGGTCCGCTCTCGGGTGATGGGGTCATTGTTCACAGCTGTTATTAGCCCTACAGCAGAAGCTCTTTTGCCGGTAGTGTAAACTGATATTTGTCCTGTTTTCTCAACATACCTTCAAAACACATTTCAAAAAAGTCATATCATTATAAGAACATAAATGAGCATAAAATTTACTATTCAGTCGTATATCTTACTTCAGGAATTGAGATTTTGCAGTGTTTGGATCACCCATCAGTTGTACACCAGTGCCTGCAACAGAGATATCAAGAGTGTGTTAGTGAACTTCGAAAAGATGAGCCTATGGACCAAATTTTCAATGATAGTTAAAACATCATATGTAACCTATTCTATATTGACAGTGAAAGGTTCTTCGGATTGGCATTCGGGGCAACAGCCAACTTGAATTCTGAGTATGAATTCTGAAAGAAAGGCCCCAAAACTTGTCCACACTTGTTGCAATCATATTTTACCTGCTGCAGCTGAGGGAAGACCCCAGAACGCCTAGTCACAACTCCACCAATACGAATCATCGTGTTTAAATGGATTTGCACGCACAGATGGGAAACACGAGATTTGTTTGAGCAACATCAGAAGACAATAAAAATTTAACAGACTGATGCGAAGAGAAAGGAATTAATCAATACCTGATGTTGCAGATTTGATCATAAACTGGTAAGTTGGCAAAGCGGACAAGGATTGTTTGGTGGGATAATTCCCCTTAGGTCCCTCGGGTTTGCGGAAATTAGTGATTCAGCCCCTCTAGTTTTTTTTATCATTTAGCCCCTCTAGTTTGTGAAAAGGGTATTATTTAACCCTTTTTGCCGGAATCAGCTCTTTTCTCTGGTGAAAATGGACTTAAGATTACTAAAATACCCTTTTCCTTTAAAAAGTAAAAAAATAAATTGAAACACAATCGTAATTCATATTGAGCTAAAATTTTTCATGAAGCATCCTAAAAATATACATGATTTAAGTAAAATATTTCAGAAATTTTGGAGGCACAAAAGTATTTTTTTATTTTTCAACGTGCCAACATTTTGTAAAATCATATAAAATAGAAAATTTGTCTAATTGGGCTGAAACGTGTCCCATGTGTCTTTAAGCATTTTTAATGAATTTAGGAATCAAAAAGTCTGGATTCTCACAAGCCAATTTTGAAAAAGTCTGGGGATACAAAAAATATAGAGTTTTAATTTATTTTTTTACTAAAGATGGAGTCTTTAGTAAAGATGCTTAAGGACACATAGAACAAGTTTTAGGTCCTAAATTCACTAAATATGCTTAAGAACACATGGGACAAGTTTCAGCCCAATTAGACAAATTTTCTATTTTATATGATTTTATAAAATTTTGGCACGTTGAAAAATAAAAAAAATACTTCTGTGCCTCCAACATTTCTAAAATATTTTACGTAAATCATTATACCACTATTGCATGGTATTTGGATTCAGATCAAATACCACTATTGCTGAATATTTGTTAGCATATTTTTATTGTGTTAAATTTTTTTTATGTTACTCGAATTTGAGTTAGTTGACTTAATAAATATGCAGATAGTAAGCAACATTAATAAAAAAAACAAATGCAAATTGTTAATTTTTGCCTTTAGCTTTTGGAAGTGGAAGATTAATATATTGGTCAGAAAAGTTTACTAAGTGAGGGAGCAATCCAATCTCAGGCGACCAAGTGGTGTGATCGTAGTTAATTCGGGATAGAATTTAGGGAAAAGTCCACCTAGATACGCTGTAGTTTGGCCCATTCCCAAGTAAGTCCCTGTGGTTTAGAAAGATCATTTGGGGTCCGACTTCGTCCAATATTCCTATTTGGGTCACTTCCAACCGGTTCGATTTGAAAATCCAAATCTCAATTTCACGATTCTGGCAACAAAGACATGTGAAACTGGTATTCACACGTCGGGGACACTTTGAAGAGTCAACCGGAGTCGACAATCAGCATTGAAAATGCTGGACTTTATCGAACCAAAATAAACAAAAATGAATCGAACCAGCCAGAGGTGATCCAAATAGGAAAATTGGATGAAGTTGGACTCGAATTAACATTTTTAAACCACAAGATAGCTGGGATTGGGCCAAACCACAAGGTACTAAAGTGGACTTTTATTTACTATCTACTTGTATATAATTGATGTTGTAGTGTTTTTTTAGTTCATATTCAGTGGAGAATAGATAAATTTCTATCGAAGGGGACTAAAGAGTAGCATTTTATACATAAGAGTATAATTGGTATATCATTGTTAACTACAATCCTAAAGAGTAAGAAATATAAGTATATAAATTGTAAAATAAGCAAATTATTCATTAAGAATATTACGTAATGTCTAAAATCATGATTTTTTTTAAATAATTGACAAATCATGTTACATTCAAAATTAAAATCTTAAAAACATAAACCTACCAATCCTTCCACTTGCAGCTGGTAACATAGCAGGGAAGCTCCCAGTCCTTCCACTTGCAGCGACGACATCTGGTTCAAACCCTTGGGTTACTCCTGTGACCTGGCTAAGACCTCCGTGTGTGTAGCACTGTCGTCATGCAACCATGGATCATTGACATTAGGCTCTAGAGGCACGACATCGGATTGAGAACCTACCATCATCGTCAAACAAAACTTACCATTTGTATATCAGTTCTAATGTTCACACACCCGAGTACCAATATTATAGTATATTTGTACCAATATTCATACACCCCGCCTACCTATATTATTGTATATTGGTATCAATATTCACACACCCAGCTACCGATATTCACGTCCAACAATAATCGAAATATACACACATCCTCACATCCAATATTATCGTAATGGGTTACCAATATTCATCCTATGCTACCAATATAAAAGTTAAGAGAAACCAATATCCTAGTAAATAGGTATTAATACAAGAGAGAGATATATTTTTTCAAATTATTGAATTACCAGAAAAAGAAATTAGAAATGAGCAATGACAATGAGTATGATTGGCTAGATTCACGCATTAGCTCAAGTGTCGATCCCCAAAGATCTGACCACAGCAGCCTCAGCGACAACATGGAAGACACCACAGATCTGGTGCAAGCTCCAGAAATCGGAGGTGTCCCTATCGTTGTCACAGTCGCCTCTCCGATCTCGGTGCTACTCTCGCTAAGGGAACTGCTCCATAGTAAGCATGCTCTAGCAGTAGGGGAGAGTGGTGGCAACTCGAGTAGCGGAGTGCTGGTGTATGTGATGATATCGCTGGATAGCATGACGGTAGGGAACAAGGTGAACTGAAGGAAGGTGATGAATGTGAGCCTTCAGGGGGAGGGTTGGTTTGTTTTTCAGGGGGAGGATCTTGGGTTGTTTTATTTTGGTGGCAAAGGGAGGGGGAAGGGAAGGGTTGGTTCATTTTTCAAGGGCGATCGGGGGGTAGGAAGTAAGGAGAGAGAGGGTTAGTGATATGAATCTGATGGGACAAGATGTTTCAAGCTAAGTTTAATGGATTAATTCAAGAAATTTGGGGCCCAAACCATTTCGTGCAAGCCCATGGACATCCATGTAAAGATCAAGCACGTTCTTGTCTTATTGAAGCTATTTAGGAAGTTATTTGCTCTCAGATTTTGTTTTGGAGAGTTTGAAGCTAATTTGGAAGCTTAGGATGTACGCAATCTTCTGGAAGCATGCACGTATGAAGATCAGCCTATTTTGGACATGTATCAACCTCTTTTGGACGTGCATCTACTAGATATTATATGCTTAGATTGTTTCTTATTTAGTTGTTTTAATTTGGCAAGAATCTCCTTGTTTAGCAATTCAATTTTTGGTTAGACTTTAGAAGCTCCTTTTTAGGAGTTAGTTTGATTAGGTATATGTGAGACTTTTTGAGCCTATATAAAGGACTCCTACCATAATAAAACGGAACCAAATTTTGACAACTTTAGCATAAGCTAATTCGTGAGTTTTGATTTTCCATTGTGTGTTCTTGCTAATTGCTGGATTGCTTAGCTTGAGCAAACTTTTCACTTATCGAACAAGTCTTCCATCCTCATTTGTGGTGTGATTCGACTTAGACCATAGGTTCTTGAATTTCCATTGCTTGGGTTGCAGTCTTCTTTACCAAGGTTCTTGCAAGGCTCAAATTCGTGGGATATAGTCTGATATCAAGAGGAGTAGAAGATATCAAGTGCAGCCACGATATTCAAAGATTAAACCTTATTCCAGCAATATTATTCAATCAAGAATGCATGGCATATACATAGATTTGAGGATAAATCCCTTTCAAGAGGAGGGGAATGATATGAATCTGATGGGCCAAGATTTTTCAAGCTGAGTTTACTAGATTAATTCAAGGAATTTGGGGCCCAAACCAATTTGTGCAAGCCCATGGAAGTCCATGCAAAGATCAAGCACATTCTTGATGCTATTTAGGAAGTTATTTGCTCTCAGATTTTGTTTTGGAGAGTTTGAAGCTAATTTGGACGCTTAGGATGCACGCAATCTTCTGGAAGCATGCACGTGCAAAGATCAGCCTATTTTGGATGTGCATCAACCTCTTTTGGATGTGAATCTACTAGATATTATATGCTTAGATTGTTTCTTGTTTAGTTCTTTTAATTTGGCAGAATCTCCTGGTTTTGAAATTCAATTTTTGGTTATACTTTAGAAGCTCCTTTTTAGGAGTTAGTTTGATTAGGAATATGTGAGACTTTAGGAGCCTATATAAAGGACTCCTAGCATAATAAAATGAACCAATTTTGAGACATCTTTAGCATAAGCTAATTCGTGAGTTTTGATACTCCATTGTGTGTTCTTGCTAATTGTAGGATTGCTTAGCTTGAGCAAACTTTTCACTTATCGAACAAGTCTTCCATCCTCGTTTGTGGCGTGATTCGACTTAGACCATAGGTTCTCGAATTTCCATTACTTGGGATGCGGTCTTCTTTACCAAGGTTTTTGCAAGGCTCGAATTCGTGGGATACAGTCTGATCTTAAGAGGAGTACAAGATATCAAGTGCAGCCATGACATTCAAAGATTAAACCTTGTTAGAGCAATATTATTCAATCAAGAATGCATGGTATACAAGGATTTGAGGATAAATCTCTTTCAAGAGGAAGGGAATGATATGAATCTGATGGGCCAAGATGTTTTTAGCTGAATTTAATAGATTAATTCAAGGCATTTGGGGCCCAAACCGATTCATGCAAGCCTATGGACATCCATGCAAAGATCAAGCACGTTCTTGAAACTATTTAGGAAGTTATTTGCTCTCAAATTTTGTTTTGGAGAGTTTGAAGCTAATTTGGAAGATTAGGATGCACGCAATCTTCTGGAAGCATGCATGTGTAAAGATCAGCCTATTTTGGGCATTCATCAACCTCTTTTGGACGTGCATCTATTAGATATTATATACTTAGATTGTTTCTTGTTTAGTTGTTTTAATTTGGCTAATCTTCTTGTTAGGAATTCAATTTTTGGTCAGACTTTAGAAGCTCCTTTTTAGGAGTTAGTTTGATTAGGAATATGTGAGACTTTTGGAGCCTATATAAAAGACTCCTAGCATAATAAAATGGAACCAACTTTTGAGACAACATTAGCATAAGCTAATTCATGAGTTTTGATACTCTATTGTGTGTTCTTGCTAATTACTGGACTGCTTAGCTTGAGCAAACTTTTCACTTATCGAACGAGTCTTCCATCCTCGTTTATGGCGTGATTCAACTTGGACCATAGGTTCTCGAATTTCCATTGCTTGGGTTGGGGTCTTCTATACCAAGGTTCTTACAAGGCTTGAATTCGTGGGTTGCGGTCTGATATCAAGAGGAGTAGAAAATATCAAGTGCAGTCACAATATTCAAAGATTAAACCTTGTTCCAGCGATATTATTCAATCCAGAATGCATGGCGTATGCAAGGATTTGAGGATAAATCCCTTTCAAGAGGAGGGGAATGATATGAATCTGATAGGCCAAGATATTTCAAGCTGACTTTAATGGATTAATTTAAGGAATTTGGGGCCCAAACCGAATCATTCAAGCCCATGGACGTCCATGTAAAGATCAAGCACATTCTTCAAGCTATTTAGGAAGTTATTTGCTCTTAGATTTTGTTTTGGAGAGTTTGAAGCTAATTTGGAAGCTTAGGATGCACACAATCTTTTGGAAGCATGCACGTGTGAAGATCACCCTATTTGGACGTGCATCTACTAGATATTATATGCTTAGATTGTTTCTTGTTTAGTTGTTTTAATTTGGCTAGAATCTCCTTATTTAGGAATTCAAGTTTTGGTCAGACTTTAGAAGCTCCATTTTAGGAGTTAGTTTGATTAGGAATATGTGAGACTTTTGGAGCCTATATCAAGGACTCCTAGCATAATAAAATGGAACCAACTTTTGAGACAACTTTAGCATAAGCTAATTTGTGAGTTTTGATACTCCATTGTGTGTTTTGCTAATTGCTGGTTTGCTTAGCTTGAGCAAACTTTACACTTATCGAACGAGTCTTCCATCCTTGTTTGTGGTGTGATATGACTTGTACTATAGGTTCTCAAATTTCCATTGTTTGGGTTGTAGTCTTCTATTCCAAGGTTCTTGCAAGGCTCAAATTTATGGGTTGCGGTCTGTTCCATCCATGAGTAGCACGGTCTGTTGTGATTCTCCTACCGAGGATCATATCATTGGTGGGTTGCAGTTTGTTCTTTTTTGGTGGTGGTGGGGAGATTTTTTGTGTTTGTTTATTTTTGGTAATGGTATTGCAATATAATTAGGGTAAATTACATCTGGCTCTCTCTAGTTTGGTGTATTTAACTCTAGCACACCTGTTATTCGCAAATCAATTAAAAAATTCCCCTAGTTTGGCAAAATTATACCATTTAGCTCCTCATATCAGAATCGGAGATTTTCTCTGGCGAGGATGTAGAGAAAATGACTATTATACCCTTTTATTAAAAGACAAAAAACTAAAAAACCTCTCTCTCTCCTCCTCCTTCCTCTTCCAACCAAACAAACATATGCAATCCAGATTATTAAGAAATAGTGAAGAGAAGATTAAATCCAGCTTAATTAATTAAACAAAAGTAATGGCGATTCCTTTACACAGGCATAAAAATCATTCATTAGCTACACATCAATTAAAAATAGCCAGATCCCAAAAAAAAAAATCCTAATTCTTCAATATCCAGGCCAAATTACATAGAAAAAGCAACCATAAGAATCCATCGTATTCATCAATCGTCCAATCTCACATCGCCATTAACTTCTATTCACAAGCCTGGATCTCCTGCTCTATCCATGGTTGAACCATCTTTCTGAACATACAAGTACTAGGCCCATTGGGCTCAGGTCTCATCTCCGTCACCGGCATCCCTGACGATGTCATTCACCTCCGTCAAAGTCTCCTCTTCCTTGCCCGCAAGCTCACTATCATTATCATCCATCTCATTAGACACACACTCCTCCTCCCCACGCCTTTTATTAGGGTTTGGCTTGGATTTCCTCCTCAGGTGATACTATTTTTTGATAGGCTGAGGAAGGAGGAAAGAGGAGGAGGAGGAAGAGAAGAAGGAGGAACAAAGGAGGAGAGAAAGGATTTTTATTTTTTATTTTTTAATAGAAGGGTATAACAATCATTTCCCGTGTCTCCTCACCGGAGAAAATCTCCGATTCTGGCATGAGGGACTGAATGGTGTAATTTTGCCAAACTAGAGGAGTTTTTTAATCGATTTACGAAAAACAGGGGTACTAGAGTTAAATACACCAAACTAGAGGGGCCACATGTAATTTACCCATATAATTATTAATAAAGAAAAAAATTTAAGAACAAATATTTTTTTAAATTTAAATGTTGATAAGAAAAGCAAAGATAATTAGAGATATAATAATTAAACACATATTTGTTTAATACCAATTATATCCTTAACCACTAATAACCGTAAAATAAAAAATTTAAAGTCAAAATCTTTATTTAATAGTCAATAAATAATCCTTATCACGAAGATTATATTTTAGACATCACACTAAATCCATTGATTTTTAGAACATAGGTGAATGTTGTCCTAAATCTTATGAAAAGACAAAGATACAGCTTTTTAGCATGTCACTTTTCATGTGGGAGAGGATTCGGTCCTGGACATTAAAGTTAGTGCAAGACCATCCTGGACATTAAAGAGTGCACTGAAAACGAAGAGGGGTGCATGGTAGAGAGGGGGTTAAATGAAATGACAATAAATGATGATATTTAATTCTCTTATTTATCAATAAATGACGAATTTAATTCTCCATTGATCACAGTCAATTACATAAACAAATTTTTTTTTAATAGTTTGGTCATGTATGTTCAAGTTGCTTTCGCAAGTATGTTCAAGTGGCTTTGCCAAGTATGTTCAAGTTGTTTTGCCAAGTACATTCAAATGACTTTTCTCAACCTATGTTAGAATTGTTTTCCAACATATGTTCGAATGGTTTGGCCATGTATGTTCAAATGGTTTGGCCAAACTATTTGACCATACATGTTCAAACTATTTGAATGTACTTGGCAAAACCACTTGATCATATATGGAAAAACCATTTGAACATTCAGTACCAAACCATGTGAATCTACTTTGCGAAACTACTTGAACATACTTGGTAAAACCACTTGAACATGCATCACAAAACCACTTGAACATACATGGCAAAACCACTCAAACATTTAGAGGACATTTGATCGGTAATTAATGGTCGGTTATCTTTTCTCTCTCCTTCCTTCATTACCCGCACGCCCATAACCTACGTTATTTGATCCCCATTTTTAAGTGCAGGACGGTCCTAGAGATGATGTCTAGGATAGAATCTGGTCCTTTTTCATGTTCTATATTGAAAATTAGTAGCCAATGACCGGTTGCCAACTCCAGGGAAGACTTTGACTTATTAAGTGATAATATTTAAAGAAAGACCTGTATTTTGATAAATATTGATCGCCAAGAAGTCCATGTTATTAATTAGGACAAATTGCCCTAAAATTTGTGATCTTTAATGATTTTTAATAATAGAGTCTTTTTATTATGAAAATTTCTATTTTCGTCCTCCGATTTTATTAGATTGGTAATAGAGTCTTTTGGGGAAAACCAAGTGGAGGAAACCCTATTTCGGATTGCGATTTCAAATGGAAGGGTATATATCAAGGTGGGATATGAGGAAAAAGATGGAGAAGGACATTTTAGTAATCTCATGTCCAACTTTGCTAGAAAAAATAGCCAATTCTGGCGACAGGGGTTAAATGATACCGTTTTCACAAACTTGAAGGGCTAAATATGAAGTAAAAAAAATAGAGGGGTTAAATCACAAATTTTTGCAAACAAGAGGGGGCTAAGAGTAGTTATCTCATTGCAAATTACATATCTATTGAATCGTTTATTTTTTATAGAGTTCCGACATTAAAAAATACTTAATCTCTTCCTCATCTTGGGATAGGTCTTTTCCTCGAGCAATCAAGGCATGGAGAATTGTTGTATTCGCTTGGTGTATTTTGGCCTTAGCGCTTAATTCTTTGGTCTTAGCACTTGCCTCTTTGGCCTTTGTTAATTTCTCCATTCTTTTATTCTTTTTTCTCTCATTCTACTGCAAGATGTCGAGGATATTTTTGCAACTACTTTGATTTTTGATCATTCAAGCTGTAGTGAATCGAGCTCTGTAGAAAACAAGTCATCACTTGAAGTGACTTTCTCCTTTCCTTTTGCGCTTCTCTTTTTCTTGGCTATATCTTGGCAAATTGGAAGCTCCATTGTTGATCTTGTGCTTTTTGGAGTAGTGGGGTCGTTGGGAACTGAGTAATCTCCCTCCTCGGTGGTTCTTGTTCTCTGTACTCCCCTCGCTCTCAACATCTCGTGACTCCATCGGAGAGGTGAAGGATTGAGTGTCTTGCATTCCAAAATTCTATTTGGGATGTTTGGCATGACTTTCGTAAAAACCTGCAAATCAATAATTTTTTTGTGGGTGTTAAGATTAATTTCATGCGCATCAGCTAGAATATCGGACTCGACACTTTCGACAGGATGCATGGGTGTAAGTCTCAATCCATCCTCCACATTCCTGAGATATTCGTCTATATGGACTATTCATCTGCTCCACGTTTCTTGAGCTAAGGTCAGTGGGATTTTCTATTTGACATTGGTCATATGCTTTTTTTTTTTGCAAACTCAGAGTTCTTACCCCTTCTAGTTATTGCCGACGATGTATACAGAAGACATTAAAATAATGTCTTCTTTAAGACTTCATGTTTTAGTTATTGCTCTATCAACTTTTTTCAAAGGTGACAAATTTGGTTGTAAGTTTTGAGGTCGATTTGGCTGAATATTTAGTGGGTTTGGTGGGTTTTGGACAAAATTACTAAAGTACCCCAGTGGATATGATAGGTTTTGGGGATAATTTCTTGGGTTTTTTCAGATAAATTGGATGAGGTTGACAGTAATTAGGTGAATGTTAAAGGTAATTTGGTGGGTGTTGAGGATAATATGGTCGGTTTAAAGGGTAATTTGGTGGGGGTATTTTGAGAAAAGTCCTTCCCTCATGAAAATGAAAACAACCTCTGTTGTTCATCTCTCATGACCTAGCTACTACTCATGTTTTAAAAATCATGGTATAGATATCGATGTTTTTTATTTGGTGTTACTATTCACCCCAAATTACCATTTTAGTACCCCCAAGAAAAAGTTATAGAATTGATGTTCTTCGGGATTTTTTTCCGTCTATTAAACCAATAGACGGATTAAAATAGAAATGTTTTTTACCCATCTACATATAGACAGAAACAAAACCTGTCTATTGGTATAATCGATAATTTAATCCGTCTATTAAACTAGTAGACGAGAAAAATACCCGTCTATTGGTCATCCAGATATCTGGGTCTAGTAATCTCCATTTAACGGTGATAAAGATGGTCAGAGATTTTCTTATCTACCAATAGATGGGTTTTTTGCTCGTCTATTGGTCAAAACATGGCTATAAGAATGTTGCCACAGAAGAACGAGGTAGTAAACCAAAATCCTCAAATTTCCACCAAAAAATCCAAAAATTTTGAGGTTTGAAGAGCGTTTTGTGCACGAATTCAAGCTTTAAGAAAGTAAGTAATTAGAATTTAGCTTTTGTGATATAGTTTGTTTATGAATTTTTGAACCATGGTTATTAATTTTGTGTTAGTGTAGTTAATTATCGTTAATGGTAATTATTGAAACTTGATAATCGATTAAGAATAGTTATTGTTAGTTTTGATTTGTTGAACTGTCGTTATTAATAATGTGAATTAGGAAAGATTAGTGTAGTTAATTATCGTTAATGGTGATTGTTGAAACTTGATAATCGATTGAGAATGATTGTTGTTAGTTTTGATTTGTTGAACTGTCGTTATTGATTCTGTGAAATAGGAAAGATTAGTGTAGTTAATTATCGATAATGGTGAATATTAAAAATGGTTGTTGTTAGTTTTGATTTGTTGAACTGTCATTATTAATTATCGATAATGTTGAACTTTGAAACTCAAAAATTGATTAAGAATGGTGGTTGTTTTTTTAAGTTAATTTGCGAAAAAATGTTATTTTGTAATTTAGACTTGTTGAATCTTCGGTATAACTATTTATAGTTGTTTGATCATTGGTTGAAATGGTGGAGTTGAATTACTTAGAAGTTGATATTTTATGCGACTTGTGTGAACATTTTTGAAATACTATTTATGTAGTAAAATGTCTCGACAAATGGTGCGAATTGGAGAGAAGTACAATGGGGCAATTAAAAAAAATAGGCTCACCAGTTTTGAGTACGAAGGAGGATGTGAAGTTAGGTTGAAATTTCACACAGATACATTAACGTACGAGAGGTTAAGGCAAAAAGTGGTTGAAAAAGTCCCATTTGATGCTAACGAAGAAATAAAGTCTTTGATATTTAGATGTTCCGTAGCTTCAGGAAAGTTCTGACTGATTACTATCGAAGACAAGGAAGATGTTGCGACTATGGTACAGATCATGGTAGACATATACGGGGTAGAGGCAAGGAAAATTTTGCTAGATCTAATTGTGGAGAAGAGCACATGGGAGGAATATGACCCAAATCCCGTACAAGAAAGACAATCAGACAAAGAAACTAACGTGGGCTTAGACTCAAGTACTCCATATGCAACCAATAACTTGGACTCAGAAAATGACAAAAAAGAAGAGGATGTAGAAGAAGAACCATGCGAGGAAGAAGAAGAGCACGACGAGGACAGTGAAGAAGAAAGAGGATTTTAGCTGGACTCGATAGAAGAATCACATTGGTATGCACAACTTCCCATTAGTGTGTGTGATGAAAATGCATCCATGACACTATATACTGATCAACAATAGGGTTTTGAAGATCACTCCAACAGCTGTTGTGGACTTTTGAAGGAAGGCAGTCTTTGGAAAACAAAAAACAAAGCTATTCGGTATATTAAGGCTTATACAATGGCGCAGGGCAGAGAGTATGTCGTTAAGGAATCAAGGCCAAATACTTATTCTGTTGAATGTAAGAAAAAAGTCAAGGATGAGTGCAACTAGAAGATACGTGTGTCAAAGGATGGAAGAGATGAACTATTTGATTATTAGAAAATTGTGAAACATATCCACCCCCATACATATGGTCGCCTTCAGGATAACTTAGATCATGGACAACTCTCATTGCAGTATATAGTAGCAATGATTACAGCCAGAGTAGCAGATAAACCAGATGTTTCTATTAAGTCTTTGTGGAATAAGCTGTATGGTCGCTTGACGTATATGCCTTCGTATACAAAAAGACTTGGTGGGCAAGAGAGATGGCATTCAAGTTATTATGGGGAGGTTGGGAAGAATTTTGCAGTCAGCTACTGCACTAGTTTGCCCCATGTAAGGCTAGTAATCCTGGAACTGTTGTTCAATGGGAATATTACCATAGTAGACCTAGAGATCACTATACAGGAGAGTTTGTGCTTGGCGTGAAGATGTTTCATCGACTTTTCTGGGCTTTCAAGCCTTGCATTGAAGCTTTTAAGTATTGCATGACTGTTCTGCAAATTGATGGAATATTCTTGTATGGAAAATATCAACATACCTTGCTGATCGCTACTGCTATTGATGGTAATTTTGCCACAGTTCCAATAGCATTTTGAAAGAGAGAACAATGAGAGCTCGGCATAGTTTATGGAATATATTAGGTTTCACGTCACTGATCAACACAGTATATGTGTCAAATCGACACCAACTATATTAAATACAATTACCGATGCACATGGCTGGGGAGAACATATGGGTATTGTACATCGATATTGCCTGAGACACGTTGCTAGCAATCTAAACAAGAAATTCAACAACCCCGTAATGAATAATGTGATAAAGATTGCAAGTATCAATATACTTATCCCAAAACCTTTTATGGTAAATTGTAAAAGTTGTATTTACTGTAAATTGATATCAAATGTAATGTGTGCAAGAATGCAAGCCCAATCTATCAAGTTAAATGGATATTTAGCACAAGTGTACCAGGTTTATCTATTAGTGGCTGATTGAGCACCACGTACCTAAATGGAGTTTAGCTATGGATGGTGGACGTTATATGGTAACATGACGACAAATATTGCTGAGTGTGTAAACAAAGTTCGGCTTCTGGTGACAGCATTGGTTGAAGAGATTTTTGCCTAAACTACCAAATATTTCCAGGAGAGAGCAACTAGGTGTATTGAAGAGTGTGTTCCTAGTGAGATAATATTGTCAAAGATCCTTCAGACCAAGTTGGAAAAATGGGAGATGAAAGCGCAAGGCCATACCATCTCAATATCCAATGCTCAAATTGGTGATTTTTCAGTATTTACTGGGGTAAACTATCGCAGAGGAAAAGGTGGGAATACACATAGGGTGTGTCTGGACAAAAGAACATGCAAATGTGGGAAATTTCAAGCATTTCACTATCCGTGTTCACATGTAATGGCTTATTGTATCACGATTGGCATTAGAGACTACAAGATATACATCGGCCTTTATTATCGCCTGGAGACAACACAGTTATGTTATCAACACTTATTTGTCCCTCTTGGAAATCTTGCATATTGGCCACCACCAGAAGATCAAACAGTTAACAAGATTATTCTCGATGAAAGAATTGTACAAAGTAGAAGTCGACCAAAGAAGCGAATACAGAATGATATGGACCTAGGACCTTTGCACATCATGTGTAAGATATGCAATGGTAGGGGTCACGTTAAAGACAATTGCACAAACATTGCTGCTGTTACACAATTTAGAGCAGAAAAAGTAGTAAGAGCTGTAGCCCGGACCGTAGCTGAGGTAGCATCTAGGGCAGCTGCAGTAATATCGGTAGCAGATAGACCTAGTACTAGTACACATCAGAGGTATTGACTCTTATGGTTTGTTTGTGAGGTAGCGATATTGATTTAATGGTGTTTTTTTCCCAAATGCTTTTGTAAAATCTGTGTTCATGTTTATGCATTTGTTTGATGTTGCTAGTTTTTCTTTCAATTATTTTGACATGAGCAGGTACGGTAAGGCTCACGTAACATCTAACAATGAGGGTGCAAACAAATATGAGTACCATTCACCACTTCCCATCATCCACTTACCAAGCAAAAAAATGCAAGAATGCTATGACTCAAAGTTTAGCAGCATCTTTAAACATCTTACAAAGCCACCCCGAGGTTACGTTGACCCAGTAGCAAAGGCTAAGGCTGAAAAAGAAAAGGCCAAGGCTGAGAAAGAAGCAAAAACGAAGAAGAAGGCGCTCAAAGAATTATTTGGTGAGCCTGACGCGTGGACGCGTTCCATGGACTAACTTCGTAATCAAGGTAATTATTCGTAGGTAATTCACAAGAAGTAATATACAAATTAATATGCACATGTTTTTATAGGTATGACATACAATAAGACAGGAGTATTTCTCGGGACTTCACTTGAAAAATTCAAGCGCACCCAATATGACAGTATCATCAAAGATGTAATGTTAATAAAATATATTGTATTTATTATGATGGTTATTATATTGCTAATAAATGACTTTGCAATTTTATCACATGATGGTTGTGCTTGTTCTGAGTATGCGTCCCTTTTATGATGGTTATTATTCTGCAGATTTTAAGGTATAAACTATGAGCCTTATTACAAACATAAACTTGAATGTTACTGATAAAATTGTACTAATATTGTGCTTGTTGTACCGGACAAATAAGGTGAGTGTCATGGTTGTATAAATGACAAAACTGGGACCATACATCCGGGGTGTGTTCTCCTTCTTCTGAATGTAAGCCTCTAAATAAAAATCTTATACACTGTTTATATAGCCGTCTGAGTGTGCCTAAACTATCCTGACAAATCTTAATTTTTAGGTGAACGTCAAGTGGAAGTGCAGAGAATTCAATGAACTTAACGTTGGGAAAGAAAATGTTTTCAAGGTCTTTCCGATGAAAAAAGAAGAAAGTTCAAGATCGACCAAGCATAATTGATAGTCGATTGTACCAATGTTAACGCATGTTTATTTGTTTGTTAGAATCACACAATAGAATTCTGATGATTTGCACTGAATGTAAACCAAACAACTGTTGTACTAAACAGGATTCATAACAAACAAATAAACAACTAAAAATATTTTGGACCCCCTACTTTTTCTTTGCAGCCTTGTCATTCTTCTTGGTCCCCGCAAACATCCTTCCCCATTTACCAAGCCCACCTTCAACTATACGTGACCCAATACAGGATAAAAGATCTGCCTCTTTCGCTGGATGTGGGGGCTGTACCTGAATTGCCGTTGCTTTTTCTACTGGTCGCTCATCAGTACTGTCATCATATTCTGAACTACTCTAATTATCCGTACGAGGAGCCATAAAAATTTGCCTACAACATATTCATAGTTTGTTTAATAACAAAACAAATGAAAATTTGCTAAATGTACTTTAATATTTCATAAGGTTACCTATGCAAGCTAGATGCAGATGTCTGCACTAGCTGTCATGGCTGAACACGAATAGTAGGCTGATGGTGTGACGGGGCATCCTAAATTCTGGCTGTCTAAAAGCTGAAGACAGCTGCAATGCTGGACTACCAAACATGGAGTACTCAGAGAAAAAAGGATTTGGCACCATCTGGTCTCCGAATAGTTCTCTGCTAGGACCCCTGCTGAGAAAAAAATAGTATATATCAACATGGATCATGAATTGACAACGAAAAAACTCTATTTGACAAAGGTTGGTAATGGATCACAGACATACCTTACATGCAAGGACTGCATGAAAGTTGGAGAGGGAGGAAGCATTGTCTGGTCTCCAAAAAACCTCTGCTAGGAACCCCGCTAAGAAAAAAATAGTATACATCAACATGGATCATGAATTGACAACATAATAAACTATTTGACAAAGGTTGGTAATGAATCATAGACATACCTTGCATGCAAGGACTGCATGAAAGTTAGAGAGGCTGAAAGTGCTACCTGCTGGCTGAAAGACATATGGTCTCAAAAAAAACCTCCGCTAGGACCCCTACTGAGAAAATAATAGTATAAAACCAACATACATCACGAATTGACATCTCTTTCACATGAAAAGTAATGATAAAGGTTGAAACTGGATAATAGACACACCTTGCATGCAAGGATTGCAAGAAAGTTGGAGAAGGAGGAAGCGTTGTCTGGTGGCTAAAAGATATCGACAAACTGAGAGACGGTGTAGAGCGCATTTCCTACAATGGTGAGGAAGGTGGCTATGATGCCTGTGTCGACAACTACATCTGCGGTGGCTGACTTTTATAGTCTCCCTACTGTATGGGACGTACTTTATCCTCATGTATGATTTGACTCATTAGCATCTTACTCTGCCTACTAAAGAGGTTTGTTCGCCACCTCATAATAGGAACTCTCTCTGATGTTGGTACGTTGTATTCCATTGGCGGCGGTGGTGGTAGAGGTGACTGAGTGTTTGGTATGTCCATATACCATCAATCCTCTCCTACGAACCTCAGTGTTGTCTCTGACAGTAATCTGATCTGCGGATTTCGCTACGTGGAGTGGCGTATATGCTCAACAACATCCGCCTATGTAAGAAAAACAATGAAAAGAATTTAAATAGACATATAATAAAAAAATTATGATAATTTAAAAAGACATATAATTGTTGCACTCATATTTTGACGAACCATCGCTCCAGCATGACTAACAAAGTGCCTAGTATGCAACCTATACCAATCCATATAACCATCATGGTAATGGAGGTACAAGCGCTCCGTCGGCAATCCTGGAGGGCACATATAAGTATGTCGCATATCCTTCCAAATCTTGACATGGACAGGGAAAACATTGTTCCACTTTGTGCTAGCTTGTCCTCGCCTACCCTTTGCTGCACTATGTGTCCTTTCATCTGGCTCAGGAGGGTGCAGAATACCCTAGACATACCCAAACTACCTGAACACCTGATCATGGTAATGCCACTCCACGACGTAGAAGAAAATTAGTGGCACTCTCACTAGCCACAGATGCCGATCTCGATGACATAGGGTCGATAACTTTGCAATAATGTCATCAGTATACGGAAGCCAAACCATCTACAACGTTAAATACAAAAAAACATTGTTTTAATTAAATTAAACACTGAAATTATAATATATATATATATATATATATATATATATATATATATATATATGCACCAAGCAGGAGGTTTTATTACTTATGTCTTCGTCTCTCAGCTAATCCAACTTGCACTGATACATCGTTCGTAAACACTTCTTCGAGATGTGTTAGTTTATCATTCCAGTCCACCTGTAATAAATACATTTACGCATTAATCATAACCAGCACAAAAAACGACAATATATTAACAAGTGTCTAGTGAAGAATTTATTATTACCTGATGCCCAAAGCCTGACCAAATTCTTGGTCCACAGGGTTTTTTAAGACAACCCTAAGTGGGACAATCCTCTCAGCAGCCCACATACAAAGTAGTGCAAGATCGCTGGAGATAGCAAATGCACTACGATCGGTGGCCCTGCACAACTGGTAATAGAGATGTGCTAGACAAGCACTGCCCCAACTGTATGCGCCTATTGAATCAACATCCAATAGCATCAGCAACCTGCATGAACTCACCCTCGTCTCGGTAGTCTCTGAAAATAAAATGCAACCAATTAGGTGCATTATGCTCGCTCGGACAAAGTGACATACCGTCTTATCAGCAGCATCATTAGAGAGATCCACAGGGTTGTAAGAATCCTCAAACCATTGGAGGACAATGGCATTGCCGACCGCACAACTTGGCATCAACTTTGGGTTCTGACCAAAGCACTAAACACACTGATTTGGCCAATCTGGCTGTGATTGCTGCCCCATTAGTGGGATGCCATCGATAAGAAGTTTGTACAATCGAGCGACATCTTAAAGTGTGATGGTCAACTCTCCCTGCGGCATATGGAACATATGTGTCTCTGGTTGCCACTGCTCTACCAATGCTGTAATAATGGCTGGTTCAATTGCAATGTGACCGATGCACCTGACATCCCAAAAACTTGTTGCTTGCATGTACCCAATAAACGCCTTGTTCTCTACCAATCTCTACTTCCATCTACATCGATAGATCTTCAAGACCGCATCCATATCAAAATCATCACTGCTACCTGATCTCTCTATATTCCATATCGCCTGTGACCGATGGACTCCTTGCAGCTTCAATAACAACTGATCAACAAGACCTCCATCGCTGAATATATCTGTGTACTAGTGTGACGACATGTCTGCGAAACAAAATAATTCAACGACAAAGAAAATTAACTAATAACACACATAAATACCTAATTAACTACACAAAACAAATAATTACACAATATACATCACCTAACTAAATTAAACAAATTCTCTATCAGAAACATAGTTAACAACACGACACAAATAATTTTACTATATTAAATCACCAAACTTAATGAACTATTTCACTAAGTCGCGTTACCTAGTTAACCAAATCAACCATTTTGATTAACCAAATTAAGAAGATAATTAACCATTTCTCATAACCAAATTAACCAAATTAACAACAAAATTAACCATTTCTCTTAATCAAATTAACCAAATTAATAACCAAATTAACCATTACTCTTAATCAAACTAACCAAATTAACAACTACATTAACCATTTTGCGTAACCTAACCTAATTAACCATTTCACTAAAAATCCAAATTATCACATCAATCAACAAAAATCTAATCAATCAACAAAACTCTAATCAATAAACAAAACTCTAATTAATAACTCTAACCAATCAACAAAATTAACAAAATTAACCAATTAACCAATTAACCAAATTACCTAAAGGGGCAAGGTGGGTAGGGTGGCTGGCCGAGATAGGGGTTAGCCAGAATACGGGGTAGACCTATTGTGACTGGACAGAGTAGGGGCAGACCTCGACCTATAGAGAGAAGAGGAAGTTGGGGATAATGAAGAGGATGGCGAGGATGGCTGGGGATGATGGGGATGGGCAGATCGGGCATGCCGGAGAGGAGAGGAGAGATTAGGGCTTCAGAGAGGGTTTCTCAAAAATAGTTGGGAGTGTCTTTGGTTTTAATCATCTATGGAACCAATAGACGGGTTGTTAATCTGTCTATATTAATAGATAGGTATTTTTTCCATCCACACTTAGACGGGTAAAAAAACCATCTATTAGTATAAACGGTTGTTATGGGAAAAAAAGTAACAAGGTGTCAAGGACGATCTCGTGACGACTTGAAGGTTCATCTCAAGGTCAGCTTTAACAAAAATAAGTGATCAGACGACCACCACTATCTAAATGAGCTAAGCTCCTCTAACCAGGCTCTACTGCCCAGCCTTTTAACCAAGTGCTAATGCCTTACAAACTACAAATAGAAGCTTTGAGCTTGATAAAAGATTTGTGTGATTGATTGAATGATTTCCTTCCTGCCTTCCTCAAGCGTTCTTTATATAGGCGAAAGACTCCATCTCTTCCTTCCACAAGGAAAAGTACTTTGTGAAGTACTAAAAATGGTCACTCCCAAAAGGTAAAATTACCATAACACTATCGTGGGAGGGCAAATATTATTTTTGTACTCCAATAATGCCCCCCGCATGGTGATGTTTTGAATAATTAGAATGAGAAGAGTCACCATATAGACCTTGGTTTCTTTCAAAGCTCCAAATCGGCAAGCTTTCCATAGGTAAAGGTTATTTTACCCCTTGATACGCATAATAGCCTATCATAGGCAAAAGTTATTTCTTTGATAGGCATAAAAGACCTCTTGTAGGCAAATATTACTTCACCCCATAATAGGCATTATAGACCTTCCGTAGGCAAATATTACTTCACTCTTTGGTAGGCAAATGTCCATTTACCCATTGAGTAGGCAAAGGTCATTTCAATTCTTGTAGATGAAGGCCATTTTACCTCTAATAGATATAGGTCATTTTATCCATTATGTAGACAAATGCCGTTTCACCTCTTGTAGGTGAAGATCGTTTCATCTCTTGTAGGCGAAGGTCACTTTACCTCTGTACAAGCAAAGGCTGTTTAAATGACCTCTTCTAAGATATCCACTCACCTCCTTTACTCCCACTTTTTATAGCCATAGTCAGCCTAATATAGGGTAATTGGGTCCTCTTTAAAGGTCTTTGAAAAGCCATTCTCTGAGTGAAGTAATATCTCTTTCAAGAGATCCCTCACTTTGGCCTTTGCATCATCAAATTTGCTTGGGACCGGATAGAGATCATTCATCTTTAGTGTCTCCATGAGGTCTTGGTCGTCATCTTCAAAGACAAATTTGGCCACTTCATACTGCGACAAGGTATAGAACCACCTTGTTCGCTCTTATTCTTCTCTTTCAGTCTCTAAAGGTAAGCCTACGAGCTTGCCTTTTTTGTATGACCTCTGGTGGTCGATCAGAAAGAGAAATTCCCTGTTTAACTGAGCTTGTATAGCCTACAACTCGTCCATTCATGTTGCAATGTGAAAGGGTGGTTGACATGATGGATCTTTCATAGAAGGCCACCTCCACACAGTTTATAGCTACTTAAAATGAATTTTTATCTGCGACTATTATCTCTAGGTCTTGTTCCTCTTTGCTCAAGTTGTCTTCACTCATACTATCATCGAGTCCCAACTTCTCATCCTTTTGTTTTTCTATGCACCTCCTTAGGCGTATCTTCAAATATTCATCTTCACTGAGGGGAGCATCATATAAGCCTTCCTTGTCTTCCTCATCTAGGATGGACAAACTTATCTTGTTTTCCTCGGTTATCTCAGGGAAGGTATGTAGCCTCAGCTTCTTAGAGTCCTCCATTTTAAGTGTGTAGCTTCCCACTGCCTCCTTCTCACTCTTTTTAATAGGTGGTTCTTTGGTCAGATTACCTTCTGAAAGACTCTTGGCCTTATTCATGGGTATCTACCTCTTTGTGTTCAGGCTCTTCGGGTCCATGTGTTGATCCTCTCTTCTAAGAAGTCCTCCTTTATTTGACCTCTTGTGCTGGTCTTCTCTTATAAGGGGCTTTCTCTCGTCTACCCCCTTGTCTGGTATTCTTCTATCACTAAGTCTTATCACCTTGCCTTTATCTAGGACATCATCTTAGATCTGCTAGCGTTGCTTGATGGCCATGTTATGTCACACCACAGGCAAGCTCAGGAGAGCCTTCTACTCTCAGAGTCAAACCTTGTGATCTTTTAGCAATCTTCCAAGATCTTCTGTGATCTACCTTTATGCTTGAACCTTCCTTTCCAAGCATTGTTTTTGTATCTTCATGAGGATTTCGGGTAGGAAAGGTTCTGGTAAGGGTCTCTTTTTTCTTAGTTGATTGAAGACACTTTATCTTGTGGTCGTGTCTTCTTGTAAATTGGCCTTGATATGAGGATGATGTATATATCTTCTTGTGGGGTGCCTAAGTGACTCTGGGTGGCCATTTTACCCCCGGGTGTCTTCTTCATGTCTTCTACCACCTTTTGCCCCCAAGTTCAGACGAGGGTCTCTTCACTCCTAGTCGACTAAAGACACTTTGCCTTGCCTTTGTGCTTTCTTAGAGGTCGACCTTAATATGAGGGTGAGACCTTTATCTACCCTATGTGGGGCGGCTGGGTGACTTTGAGCAACTCTTCTGCCTCCCAGGTGTCTCCCTTGAGCCCTTAGGAGCGCCTCTTGCATCCCCTTTGAACCTTTGGAAGCACTTTTCTCTTTAAGCACCTCTCTTAGGTTCTCTGATTGCCCTTTCCTGAGGGTGTCTCTTGTGTCTATAATCCTCTTTCTCTAAAGTGAGTCTCAGAGGTCTTCTATGGATGGTCTATTCTTGTCTTGCTTATTGACTTCCTTGTTCTTTTTCAAGCTCATCATCATAATAGGAGCCACAAATGAGGCTGTTGGTGGTGTCTCTTTTGCAAACAAATGTTCGTCTTTGATGGTTATTGTATCTGGTTACGAAACACTACACAGTTGGATGTATTGTATGACTTGATCGCGTGCCATTTACAAAACCTTGTTGCCTTTAGCTCTCTTTCTTCTAGAATCCTGTGACCTTTGGGTAGGATGATCTGACCATTCTTAAGGAGGTTGTCAAAGATCTTATCCACCTTGGTCACATCGAAAGAGTATTCTTTTCCAAATTCATTGAGGCCCCTTGGTTGATTGGTTTGATTAGTAGGGCAATTGAACTTGCTAGATATTGACACTTTTTTTGTATCAGGCTTTTGCACTCATAAGGATTACCAAAGGTGAGTCCATCTTCCATCTCCTCAGCTACCGGCTCTTCTCCCCAGTTGTCCCAGTTTTGATCACCTTCTAGATGGTCAATCTCAAGGGTTGGGTCGTACTGGTAGATACCCTTGGAAGAAGCAGCTCTTTTATCCCTCTCTTCAATCAACTGTTTGGCTATGGTCACCTTTTGGATTAGCTCAGCAAGGTCTCGGAGCCTTTCGACTCCTAATCTCTCAAAGAGAGAATTTGAGTCCCTATATAGCTAAGGCCACCAAATCCGATGCATTGAGGTTGGTTGGGCACCTATTTTTTACCTTTCAAAAGTGAATCAAGAATTTCTCTACCGACTCCCCTTCGAGTTGTTGCATATGAGAAAAATCTGAGATGGTGATGGTTGGCTCTATTCGAAAGAACTGATTATGGAACTTCTGCTCCATCTCAGCCCAACTCCTTATTGACATTGGCGAGAGATTAATATACCAAGTGAAGGCCATCCTAGTAAGAGTCATTGGGACCAGGCATATGCATAGTACATCACTATTTATGGCTTCTCCATATTGGATATTAAACTGTGCTATGTGCTCCACAGATGACTTGCCGTTCTTACCTGAGAACTGAATGAAGTTGGGGATAAGGTATCCATTTTGATAGTTGACCCTATCAAAATCCTCGGGATAAGGCTTGGTAAACCTGGGTTACTATGCTTGCCTTCGTTCAATTCGCATATCATTGAGTACTTGAGCCACCAACTCCCTCTAGCGGTTCTCATCTAGGAAACTTTGGTCTTATAACCTAGGGGTTTCTTCATTGAAGTCTTTGATGGGGGGTTGTTATTGGCCTGTCCTCGACCATGTCGTTCCAAATATTAGTTGATAGGTAACTTAGTCATTTTTGTCCTCTTCATATCCTGGCCATCACAAGGCTTGTGTAGGAGCTGGGTTCTTAGTGAAGATAGGGTTGTTCCTTGTGTTCTCTCTTCTATAAGCATTGCCTCAAGTGTTCACTCTAGGTAGATGCATTCTTTCTTGGGCTATTTGGTACCGACCTTGGTTTATCTGATCGTTGCTACCTCTTGCCTTAGTAGCCTCATAATAAATAGTGTCATCCATCTTTTGAATCCCCTATATAGATGACTTCTGGGATGGATGATATTCTGGGGTCCTTATGGACAGACCTCCACCAGTCACAATTGAAACCTATTGGGTCTAATCAAAGGTATAATTGGTGAAAAGTGGTAGTGGTGTGCATACCCCTTTGTCTTTGTTGAGCGGTCTCTTAGAAGACTCAGCCTGATCAAAGAGCTCTTGAGTTTGATGTTGGTTATCTTTCATGACTCTCTGGACTGTCTCCTCAACATGGCTTTAGACCTTATTGATCTGGGCAACCATCTGACTGTGTAGCCATCGATGTGTTTTGTCATGCTTTTGATTTTCTTTGGTCACCAATTGGTCGATCCAAGCAGACATTGCCCTATTCTCTGCCAACAGTTGCTCCTCCATTTGTCCCATCATTTGCTCTATCATTTGCCTCATCTGGGCTAAGGCATCTTGTCTTATTGAGGTAGCAACTAATTCTTTACTGGAGGTAGAATCAGCCAACTCTTTAGGAGAAGCTATATTGGTCGACTCTTTAGAAGGAGCCGTGTTGTCCAGTTCTTTGAAGAGAACCGTGTTGAAAGTGGTGTTTCTCCCCATATCCATCTGGGTATTGGGAGGTATGGCCGGTACCCTCGGGGGTGCCATGTTGGTTGAACTCCTCGACTCCTTGGAAAGAGCTGCCTTAGTCGTATTCTTCTCAACAGGATATTGAGAAGAGAGTGGTATGGTTTTCTTGGTCATCTTGCTAGAACAAATTTGCCTCCTTCTCTAGACATCCTCCTAGTCCCACTGAGCATGCCAAAAAACTATTGTGGAGAAAAAAGTAATGAGGTATCAAGGACGATCTCGTGACGGCTTGGATGCTCATCTCAAGGTTGACTTTAACAAAAATAAGTGATCAAACAACCACCACTATCTAAACGAGCTAAGCTCCTCTAACCAGGCTCTACTGTCGGCCTCCTAACCAAGCGCTGATGCCCAGCTTAAGAACTACAACTAGAAGCTTTGAGCTTGATAAAAGATTTATGTGGTTGATTGATTGATGTCCTTCCTGCCTTCCTCAAGCATTTTTTATATAGGTAAAAGACTCCATATCCTCCTTGCAATGGGACTCTGTCTCCTCCTTGTATTTAGACTCTTCTAATGCATATTTTTGGGGATGCTTATCCTTATCTTGTACTGGAACTACACTTATCGCCTAATTTACTGGGCTTATCTCTTCTTATGAGTTCGAAGCCCGAGTTTATCTTTTTTTATGACGCACAGTCTCATAGCCCTTCCAGCGCCTTGCCCAGCTCTCTGCACCTTTTTGAGGCAAGTAGGCTCTTTGAACCCTCTTTAGGCAAATTAAACTTTTTATGCCTCCTCTAGGCAAAGTAAGCCTTTTATGCCTCCTTAAGACTCTTCGTACCCTTCCAAGGTGAAAGCACCTATTTTAGGTGAAACAAGCTCTTAATACCTCTCTTAAGTGAAAGCACCCACCTTGGGTAAAATAAGATCTTAACGCCGCGCTTAAGCAAGGTAGGTTCTTGACACCTCCCTTAGGCAAAGTAGGCTCTTAGCACCTCCCTTAAGCGAGGTAAGTTCTTTGCACCTCCCTTAGGTAGCTCTTAACGCCTCCCTTAAGCAAGGTAGGCTCTTCATACCCCTCCTTTCAAAAGGTAAGCTTTTAACACCTCCCTTAGGCGAGGTAGGCTCTTGACATCTCCCTTAGACGAGGTAAGCTTTTGACACCTCCCTTAAGCAAGGTAAGCTCTTGACACCTCCCTTAGGCAAGGTAAGCTCTTAACACCTCCCTTAAACGAGGTAAGCTCTTTGTACCTTCTCTCACAGAAGACAAAATGCCTTTTCACACTTCCCCTTCCTAAAGGCAAAGTGACTCTTCACACCTCTCCTTCCGAAAGGCAAAGTGCCTCTTCACACCTCTACTTCCGAAAGGCAAAGTGCCTCTTCACACCCCTCCTTTCGAAAGGTAAGAAATGATGCCTAAGTGAACCCACCCCCTTTTTCAAGGGTATACTTTAAGAAGACACTAACCCCTTATGGAAGGCAAGATATCCCCTTTAGTCACTCTTGGAAGACAAAGCACTTCAAGAAGTCACTCCTTTTCTTTAAAAAGTCACGCACAGAAAACCCCCTTGCAAGGAGGTAAAAACTCCCTTTTGGTCATTTTTGGGAGACAAAGTGCTTAAAGAAGTTACTCGCCCCTCCTTGAAGAACCATGCGCATAAAGCCCCCACTTGTAGGCAAAAATCTACTTTGGTCACTTATGGGAGATAAAGTGCTTCATGAAGTCACTTTCTCCCTTCCTTAAGTCACATGCACATGTCCTCCTTTGGAAGTTAAAGTTCCACTTTAATCACCTTAGGGAGATAAAGTACTTCATCAAGTCACTTTCACCCTTCATTAAGTCACATGCACATATCCCCCTTTGGAAGGCAAAGTTCCACTTTAATCACCTTAGGGAGGTAAAGTGCTTCATGAAGTCACTTTCACCCTCCATGAAGGCAAAGTTCTACTTTAATCACCTTAGGGAGGTAAAGTGCTTCATGAAGTCACTTTCACCCTCCATGAAGGCAAAGTTTCCACATATAACCTTTCACAAGGAAAAGTACTTTGTGAAGTAGTAAAAGTGGTCACTCCCAAAAGGTAAAATTACCATAACACCACCATGGGAGGGAAATATTATTTTCGTGCTCCAACAACGGTAAAAATACCTGTCTATTGGTTCGATAGACGGGATAATTTTCCGACGGACACCATTTCTGCAATTTGTTTTTATGGGATACTAAAATGATAATTTGGCATGAACATTAACACTAAATAAAAAAAATCCTAGATCGCCACGCGAGACCAATCCCAATCTTTTTCCTTCTAAAAACCAGAGAGTGATAGGATAACTCAAAATTTGATCGGACTGGTGGATGAAGTATTTTTGATCGACCTCGTTGATCGGGATAAAGAAAATAAGGTAATATTGCCCATTTTATCTAAATTAATTTAAAACAAAAATTTATACTTCCATGTTTAAAGAGTGTACATCATTTTTTGATCACAATAAACTTACTTTTTTGACAATTTTTAATTATATATGAACTAAGTCAAACATATTTGATTGATGTGTCAAACCAGAAAATTATATCATCGTAATTTATTAAATTAAATTTGTAATTTTTTATTTGCATAAATTATATACCAAAACTAATAAACATTTAAATTTATTAGGTATTTTATCATGTTTATGATAAACTAAATCAAATTTATTATACTTATCTTAATAATATTTATAAAAAATAAAAAATTTAGTTAGACTAATTGTGTGACTAGTTGGATGAGGTGAACAAAACATTTTAAGAATTAGTGAATTGCAAGTAGCCGCTTGGGTTTTAAAACATTGGACTGAGTTATCACACGGAATCCCTCATATCTCTCTCTCTCTCTCTATATATATATACACACACACACGCATATTTGTGTATGAAGCCGAGAATGGAGAACCAAACCCTAGCCGCCACAATCATTCATCAGCAACGCCTTGAGGACTAGGAGACAGCATTCAAGTGGGATGACCTCCCCAAGGACGTGTTCGCGTCGATTCTGTCGTGGCTCAGGCCGTTTGAGCTGCTGACGAGGGTGCAGTACGTGTGTCGTCTGTGGAGGGATGTCTGCCGGGACCCGCTCACGTGGCGCCGCATCTCCATCGGCAACTGTGATGCTGACGCCGATGAGTACTACTACCTCGGAAGCCGCGTTGGGTGGCTTCATGAGGATAGCGTCCTCTGGTCCCGCCTTGCCGTCGACCGCTCCCTCGGCTCCATTGATGCAGGTATGATTTCAGTTGCCGCCAAAGTTCCATTATTGGAGGAGCTTGAGTTCTTACATTGCGAAATCCCCGACGAAGTTATTGAAGCTTTCGCCCGTTGTTGCCCGCTACTGGCATCGTTCAAGTTCGTGCCGTGGTGGTCGTCAAGAACTTCCTTGGTGGTTCGTGTTATTGCGCATCAGATGCCGCGTTTAGTTCACCTAAAGTTGGGAGGAGACCTGACGAGTGATGGACTTCTTGACATCCTCGACGGCTGCCCTCGCCTCGAGTCGCTCGACTTGTACAACTGTTGCTTTATTGATCTGGACGGTGAGTTAGGTGTCAGGTGCGGGGAACGGATCAAGAAGTTCCGGCGTCCATATGATCCAGCTGAAAACGAAAGGGAGGAGTGTTGTTCTGGTTTCTGCTGCAACATACTTTATGAAGCGACACATCCTCCATGCTATTTTCAAGACTGCACTTGCTATGCCCCTCCATGCTATTTTCAAGACCTATTTAGATATCTGCCTTGGTGATGGAAAAAAAATAGCTGATGAAATTCAAAAACCATTTATGTAATAATTTTAGTCGTTCAATTTAACTGTTGACATTTATATTATTAAATTACTAACATGTTCCTTGATTCAAATAATAATAATTATCTTTATGTGATTTTAGTGATTTTCCTATTTCTTTGGTTGAGCTTAAATTAATTTTTCCTATTTTTTCAAATCTAGTGATTTTTTTATTTCTATTTATTTTCTACTTGAAAAATCTAGAAAATTGGATGAGGATAAAGACAAAGTAAAATTAATTTGTTGAGTAAGTTAACAATTTCTGTATTGAAGAGAATTGTTAGGGTTTTAACCATTATTGAGGATGCGGACCAAGCAAAATTAATTTGTTGAGTCAAATAATTTTTTTAACCAAGTTCTTGAAGGAAATTATTTTAATAATGAAATATACCGGTCTAATATCTTTATAAGTAATTTTACAATACAACAGCAACAACCAATTATAATTTATCAAATACTTTTTAAAAATCGAATATCAGTTATCAGTTATTAATTGAATAATATAAGCTCACAATTGATCAATTAAAATCTGACAACTAACTGAAGTTAATTCATCACATTTGGCTATTACGGGCCTTTTTGTTGTTAAGAGGCTGAAGGCGTGCAATTACGGAAATCTCGGACACTCTCTTTTCCAGTTGAGGTTTTTTCTACTAAATTTTACTATAATTTTGAAACTACATACTTTGTACCAAGTACCAATTAAAATAATAATATATCAAACCTATTAGTATACGGAATTTTTGGTGTTCGTGATCAAAGTGAATATCAAATATCTTCGGTATTAATGAAGTGGAAATTCGTGATAAAAATTATCAATCTTTAATTTCAGTGTTTATCCATAAAATACAATATAGTCTCGATCATCAATCTAACAAGAGAGCATAAAACGACAAAATTAATAAATAACATAAATCTACTATTTATAAAAAACTAAAAAAACTTCAAATTTACCTAGTTGGAGATATTTACACTCGAATTTGGTGTCGTATACCAATTTGAGATCTTCATATTTGAACTCTTTAACACATTCGAACCACATCATGACACTTTCATGCCAATAGAATAAATATTTGGAAAATACGTAACCACATATATTCTCTACATGGACGACCATAAATTTATGTGTTCGAACAACCCCTACAACATCTTTGAGAACATTCCACATATTTAGCAGTGGAGACTTATCAAGATAGGAAAATTTATCAACTCCAAAAAAGTCAATATGCTCAATCTTCTCTACCTCAAAATATTGAGCAATTTCGGGTAAAAGTACATTCGATAACTCACTAGAAATAACTGCATACCGTTATCAACATAACCTCATCCTCTTCACCATAGTATGATTCATAAATTGGTTCACCTACATCAATCTCATCATCCTCTTAAAGATAAGAGTCATAAATTAATTCACCAAAATTATCATTGGTTTCACCAATATCTTTAACTTCTTTGGCTTGTGCAGTTCGTTGCTTCCTCTTGATCTCTACTAATTCTTATCGCAAACCATCCAAGTTAGCAAACTCATGCACCACAATTTGCATTTTTGGACCATTGATATTATCGTTTTGGGAAAAGTCCATAGAAGGTCCTGAGGTTTTATCGATTTTGCGACGTAGTCCTGTAGTCAAGAAATGTTCAATTTGGTCCTGAGGTAACACATTTTTCGCATTTGAGGCTCAAGTGATTTCCCGAAGAAAAACTTACTCGGAGCCTAAAAACGACGATGTTTTGACCCCGCCAGCTTGCAAATTTGATCCTGGTTGGCAAGCTTATGTGGCATGCTGTAAAATTTTCTTTCCAGTCACTATAATTAATTATATTTCAAAAAACCCACCCTTTTAAACCTTTATACGTCCGACCAAATTTATGTGACCTCATCTTTCTCATGGGAAATGGGCCTTTACTGTGAGCCTTGAATTATTTTTTTAAAGCTGCGATATATGAGGTCGAGTGAGAAGTTCAGAATTGCTGAACCAAAACTTATTTGCATAACATTACGAAAGACTAGAAGAGTGTTAAACCGGTAATAATAGCTGTTGTTACGAGACTAGTTTCTTATTGGATAAGTAATATCTGTTGAAGAGTATTGTGTACACCAATAGTTGAGGCAAATGTGCTTGAAAACAAGAAGAAATGAGTTTGGAAAACAAAACCCGAGGTCAAGTTGTTTGATATGGCAGATTGTACACCCTTTAGTATTCTGGCCGTATCTTTCTCGTCCAAACTCCGATTGACGCGATCTTGATGTCCACGGAAAGATGAAAGAAATATCTACAATAATGCCTCTCTATGTTATCTTCAGATTCTGTCTCAAGAAGGTCCAAAATGCTCTTCAAAGTTAAACGTTACTACTGGATCTTTCCTTGTCTTTGGTACTTCTTCTTTTTGGACGAATTTCTTGAGATGTGAATTGAGTCTACTATCCTTAAAGTAATATCTGCCCCCACTATTGTTGCCAATGGGTTTATAGCAAATCTACTCCTAGGATTAACTCAAGAATTGGATGTTCTAAATGGCAATAATTAGAACATCCCTCTAAAACTAATAACATGTTTTGTATGATGAATGAAAGAATGAGAGAATGATTTTTTTTTGAATATTCAGAGGTACAAGATTTCTACTCTATTTATAGAGTTCTAAAAGGCACAAAGAAGCAAGTTCCAAGAGCCATCCAAAGGACATGTTCTCTTCCAATTTGAAGAGTCACCAAGTGAACAATGAAAGAATACAAGTATTTCTACATGGAGAGTCGCTATGAGTTCTTCCTTTTTATTCTCATCTTTCCTTTTTAAATTAATTAACCATTTGTGTCTCTTGGTTTGAAATCAAATGACACCAATAATCTCCCACTTGGTTAACAATTTACTTCATCAATCCCATATACTTGTGCATTTAAGAAGTATCTTTCGACTTGAACCCCTTGTTAGTGTAAGTACCTCAAAGTTCAAACGAAATCAATGGTGGCTAAGTGCTTGAACCTCAATTCCTTGTGTTTGCACTGGAAATACTAACACACATAAGCTATGAACATCTCTATTGAGTTTTCTGAGAGTTTAGCACCGTTAATGGCCTTGTGCTCTTCCTAGTTTCATGAACATTTTAAAAATTCTTCCTCCAAATTTCGTTAGAAGTGGCACCACTTCCGATGTTCACATGGGTAGAGTTATCCTTTTATGCCTTGGTGTCTTAAGACAATACACTTATCTCTTTGTCTGATAAGTTGACTTCATTAAGAGTATTCGTAATACTTTAACCTCTAACACCTAAACAAGTACTTTGGTCTATACTTTGTTTTCTGTCACAACAATAGCTTGTTATTACCCATTAAATCTTAGACTAGTGGTAGTGCTAGAATAAAGTTAGGTTATCACTATTGGGAACTTATAAGAAACATCTTTAGACCCATTCCTAAAGTCGTGCGCTTCACTAACTCTCTCGAGAGTCCTTTAGTGAATGGATCTGCTAAATTACTATCGGTTCGTACAAACACTATCGTGATTATACCCATAGATATCAAGTACCTTACGTACTCATGTCTCAAGCTAATATGTTTAGATTTTCCATTATAGAACCGGCTAAATGCTCTAGACATAGTTGCTTAACTATCACAAAACAAAGAGATTGCTGGCATAGGTTGTGGCCACAACTCTATATCTAATAATAAGTTTCTCAGCCATTCTGCCTCTTTTCCTGCAGCTGCTAGAGCTATGAATTCTTACTCCATCGTCGAATGCGATATGCAGGTCTGTTTCTTTTATGCCCAAGAAACTGCACCTCTTGCTAATATAAATATCCAACCTGAAGTAGATTTATTATCCTTCGCACTAGTTATCCAACTAGCATTAGTGTACCCTTCTAGTATAGTTGGAAAGTTGTTATAAAAGAGTCCTAAATCCTTGGTCCTTTTGAGGTATCCTAAGACTCGACCAACAGCTTTCCAATGACTAGCTCCAGGACTATTTGTGTATCTAGATAGCTTGCTGACTGCAAAGGCAATATCTGGGTGAGTACAATGCATGTCATACATTAGACTCCCTATTGCACTTGCATACTGAAGTTGGTCTATAGCTCTTCCACCATGTTCCTCCAATGGACACGATTGATCATATGGGGTGTTAGCCTCCTTGAATCCTAAATGGTCAAACTTGTTGACTATTTTCTCAATGTAATGAGATTGACTTAATACATAACCCCCACTATGCCTTTTAACTTTGATTCCCAAAATAGTATCTGCCTCTCCCAGATCTTTCATCTTAAACTGAGAAGATAAATACCTTTTGGTCTCTACCATACCTTTTATGCTTGTTCCAAAGATAAGTATATCATCAACATAAAGACTGATAATGACCACATACTCCTTTGTAACCTTTGAGTATATACATTTATCAGCTCTATCATGTTGAAAACCGTGTGACAATATAGTAGTGTCAAATTTCTCATGCCATTGCTTTGGTGCTTGCTTAAGACCATAAAGAGACTTCACCAACTTGCAAACTTTTCTTTCGTTCCCAGGTAGAATGAAACCTTCAGGTTGCTCCATGTACACCTCCTCGAATAGGTCTCTATTAAGGAAAACCGTCTTCACATCCATTTGGTGTACGATAAGCTTATGTATTGAAGCTAAGGCCATCAACACTCTTATAAAGGTGATTCTTGCAACTGGTGCATACGTGTCAAAGTAATCCACACCATGCTTTTGCCTAAAACCTTTAGCCACTAACCTTGCTTTAAAGGTTTGAACTCAACCATCTGTATTGTACTTCTTTCTAAATACCCATTTACAACCTATTGGCTTTGAACCAGGAGGTAAGTCAACCAGATTCCATGTCTCATTAGACATCAATAAGTCCATCTTGTCTTCTATTGCCTCCTTCCAAAAATCGGAGTCTCTTAAAGACATTGCCAATTTCTTATAAGTTTTAGGATCCCCTTTAACTTGAAGTACTATGGGTAATTTATGTATTACCATGTCTCGAATTCCCTCGACTAAGAAGATGAGTGAATTAGTTGAAATATAATCTGGATCCAAGTATTTTTCTTTTCTCGCTCTTTTACTTCTTCTAGGTTTAATAGAAGATGTATCATCGGAGTTTCGCTTCCTACTACTTTCCAAAGAAGTGGAAAGATCCAATACTGGTATTTGCATTGGCTCATCAACACTAGAATCCTTGAAAAACTTGTTCTCAAAAAATTCTACGTCCCTTGATTCCACTATGACTTGAGAATCTACGTCCAATAATTCGTATGCCTTAGAATTTTCAGCATATCCTACAAATACACTCTTTCGAGCCCTTGGTCCAAATTTAACTCTTTTAGGGTCAGGAACCCTATAATAAGCCACACAGCCCCATACTCGTAGATATTCCAAAATTGGAGGTCTTCCTTTCCATAATTCATAAGGAGAAACTTTAAAATGCATAGATAGGATTCTATTATGCACATGACAAGCAGCGAGTAAAGCTTCTCCCCACAAATTAGTTGGCAATCCGGAACTTAGGAGTATGGCATTTACCATATCCTCCAAAGTCCTATTTTTTCTTTCAGCCGATTTATTTTGTTGAGGAGTATAAGGAGCACTACATTGATGGATAATTTCATGTTCATCACAAAATTCATTAAAATAACCAGGAAAATATTCACCACCTCTATCACTCCTAAGAATTTTAATTTTCTTTTCTTACTGATTCTCAACTAATATTTTTATAACTTTTAAACATGTCAAAGGCTTGATCCTTATACTTCATTAAGTAAACACATGTATATCTAGAATGATCATCTATGAAAGTTATAAAGTATCGATTGCCACCTCTAGTTAAGGCACCATTAAATTCGCAAATATCTGAATGAATTAATTCGAGAGGTTTGGAATTCCTTTGAACCTTAGGGAATGGCTTCTTAGTCATTTTAGATTGCACACATATTTCACACATATTTTCATGTTCTTTGTCATATTCAATCAATCCATTTTTAGCCATAAATTTCAAAGATCGATATCCAATATGTGCTAATCGACTATGCCATAAATTAAAAGAGTCAAGCATATAAGTAGAAACTTCATTCTTATTAATACTTAGCTTAAACATGCCATCACAAGTATAACCCTTCCCGACAAACATCCCATTCTTGGATACAATCAGATGATCGGCCTCAAGTACAACTTTGAACCCCTTCTTACTAAGCAAGATACCAAAAATTAAATTCTTCCTAATATCGGGTACAAAAAGTACATTAACAAGAGTCACGACTTTTTCGGAAGTGAATGAGAGATCAATAGTGCCTTTTCCAAGAACTTTAGCTGTGTTGTTATTTCCCATAAGCACTTGTTGATCTCCAACACTTTCAAACTGCTTGAATTGGGATCGATCATTGTAAATATGGACTGCTGCTCCGGAGTCATACCACCAGTCGTTGGACACATCTTTGGTTGCCATATTTACTTCTGTGATTATGCTTACATGCATACTTGAGATCATAGCAACCAAATTGGTAACATCCTCATCCACCGTATTAGCTTGCTTGCTATCGGTTTTCATTTTCTTCCACTGTCGGCAATCTCATTTGAAATGCCCCTTCTTTCCACAATGGAAATATGACTTACTTGTTTTGGGATTGTCCGTCGAAGGATCAAACTTCCTCTTCTTCCTTTTGGATTTATTAGAAGTCTTAGTGTCAGACTCAATGTTGCTTACCTTAGACTCTAATCCTTCGAACAATTACTTGTCACGAATCCAAGATTCTTTCTCGATTCGAATATGTGTAAGGAGTTTGTCTATGGTAAGAACTTCCAAAGTGTGGAGCAATTTCTTACGATAATCATTCCAAGATTTAGGTAACTTAGCAATTATGGCTGCAATCTGGAGTGATTCTGAGACCTCCACCTTCACATCTTTAAGTTTGGAAACCAAAACTTGCAATTCATCCACTTGGTTCATCACGGACTTGCTATCCATCATAGTAAATTCAAAATACTTCATGCAAAGGAACTTGTCAGTACCTTGTCTTGCCGAGTTGTACTTAATCTCTAGAGTAGTCCATATCTCCTTTGGGGACTTGATTGATCGATAAAGATCATAGAGTCGGTCGGAGAGAGAGTTAAGAATGTGTCCACAACAACAAACCTCGTCATCCTCCTATTTCTTCCTAGCGACTTGTGCCTCGCTTGATTCTGCCACTGTGGTAGTCTCTCCTTCCTTTTGTGTTGGTGGGGGTGCTATAGGGACTGTGTTGGAATCAATGACATAGAACACTCCAAGTTCCATAAGCAGAAATGTCATCTTGTCCTTCCATCGGGTAAAGTTGGTATCATCGAACCAGTCTAACTTAATAAGATCTTGATTGATCACCTTGTTAAATATGGTTGTCTCCATCTTGGCTAAAATATTACTTTAAGATTGTTGAAGAGTATTGTGTAGACCAATAGTTGAGGCAAATATGCTTGAAAACAAGAAGAAATGAGTTTGGAAAACAAAACCCGAGGTCAAGTTGTTTGATATGGCAGATTGTACACCCTTTAGTATTCTAGCCGTATCTTTCTCATCCGAACTCAATTGATGCAATCTTGGTGTCCACGGAAAGATGAAAGAAAGATCTACAATAATGAATCTATGTGTTATCTTCAGATGCTATCTCACAAAGGCCCAAAATGGTCTTCAAAGTTAAACGTTACTGCTGGATCTTTCCTTGTCTTTGGTACTTCTTCTTTTTGGACGAATTTCTTGAGACATGAATTGAGTCCACTGTCCTTAAAGTAATATTTACCCCCACTATTGTTGCCAATGGGTTTATAGCAAATCTACTCCTAGGATTAACTCAAGAATTGGATGTTCTAAATGGCAATAACTAGAACATCTTCTCTAAAACTAATAGCATGTTTTGTATGATGAATGAAAGAATGAGAGAATGATTTTTTTTTTTGAATATTCAAAGGTACTGGATTTCTACTCTATTTATAGAGTTCTAAAAGGCACAAAGAAGCAAGTTTCAAGAGCCATGTTCATCCATTTCCAAAGGACATGTTCTCTTCCAATTTGAAGTCACCAAGTGAACCATGAAAGAATACAAGTATTTCTACATGGAGAATCACTATGAGTTCTTCCTTTTTATTCTCATCTTTCCTTTTTAAATTAATTAACCATTTGTGTCTCTTGGTTTGAAATCAAGTGACACCAACAGAATCATGAGACTTCCTTTCCCTATTTGTTTTCTGTTTGGCCAGGATGAATTTGTTTTTGGAAAGAATGGGAACAAAATTTCTTAACTTTGACGTTGGTCGAACAATAAATCCACCGCGTGCCTAAACTCAATTATAGTAGAACATCAATTTGTTTAGTCGCTCGTGAACTTTATTAGTAATGTGAAAATTATCTAGAAGATAAGATACCATAGAAAAGAAGGCGAAGTGGAAAGCAAAGACCAAATCTTGGCATTATTTAGAGTGCATTTGGTACTATAGCTTGGACAGAAGTGAACAAAGTTTTTGGTCCTGAAGTTATATAAAACACACCCTTCTTAATTTTTTAATTACGGGAATTGGTTTCATTTTGTTTTGGATACGATGAATTGTATTTATTAAAAAAACAATATCTATATTTTTAAATAATTATATTTGTATTTACCATAACAGAAGCTATTGATTTCAACGTTTATAAATGCCCAACGACATTAATCTGTACCTTTTACGACTATACACTAAATAAGAGTTTATCATACAAACATATGAAATAAAATAAAATTTTCTAGTATCCTGAATTCCTGATGAGCTTTCAACAGAAACGCCTAGATATGTTTTGTCCATTTTCATCTTTATGTCGCCTCTAAGTTTCCCCTTTAATGATCGTCTAAATTTTAACACTCCATTTTAACACTTAAACGACTTGCCAAATCGTCTGAGTTTCTTCCACACACACAAAAAAAAAAAAAAAAGAAATTGCTCGAGTTTGGTCCAGGTAATCCTCCATCCGTTGTTAGATATCTATTTTTAGACCAACCAATTTATTGGGATTCCTTGAAATTTTTTCCAAATTTCACCAAACGATACTTTTTCATTCACAACCATGTCCAACCTCCCAGCCGACCCATCTTTTGTGTAAGGACTAATCATTTATTTCAACTCTTACACCTCCTTACGAGATCTACTTATTTAAGATATATATCACGATTGCAATCATAGTCTTGAGAGTAGTAGCCATCATCCTCGGACTCCTCCTCATAACTCTTACTCATAGGAGGAGATGTCCATGGCAAAGGTGGGCTGCAGCAGGAACCAGAACAACACTCCTTGCTTCTCGAGTAATAAAAACGAAACTCCTCCCTCTCATTATCAGCTAGATCGCATGGACGCCGGAACACCTTGATCCGTTCACCACACCTGACACCTAACTCCCCGTCCAGATCGATGCCTTGGCAGTTGTACAAGTCGAGCGACTCGAGGCGGGAGCAACCGTCGAGGATGGCATGAAGTTCATGATTCCACAGGTATCCTCCCAGCTTGAGGTGAGTTAAACGCGGCATATGATGTGCTATAATACGACTTCGTGTGGAGGCTGCCGACCTCCACGGCATGAACGTGAATGATACGAGTAGCGGGCAACAACGGGCGAACGCTTTAATAACAGCTTCCGGGACATAGGAATGTATGAATTCAAGCTCCTCCAAGAATGGAACTCTGGCAGCAAACGAAATCATACCTGCATCAATGAATTGACCGAAATTTGGGTTTAACTTCTCGACGGATTACATTTGTGTAAAAATTTTACTTCTTAAAAATTGATACCCTACCTTCTTTTGTAAGTCCTATCCTATTGTTGTCGCCGTCGCATGAAATAAGCCGGAGGTGTTTGAGACGAGGTGATCTATTATTATATAGAGGAGATGATCGATAAATTAGGAATTTATTTTCTGAAGAAAAACAAACCTAGATAAAATATTAGGGCACAAGAATTATGGCAAGTATGTATGACCTGTCACCAACGTAGTGGAGGAGGTTGTCGCCGGCGACGTCGTGGATGGTGATACTCTCAAGGCAACCGAAGGAGCGGTCGACGGCCAGGCGGCACAAGCGGTCAAGGAAGTATTGCATGCCATCCTCTGGAAACCACCACCTGCGCTGCCACTCTATGCGGCATCGGAGGCTTTCATCATCATCTTCGGGGAACAGGTAGTCTGCATAACGGTCGCGGAGGTTGGTGTATTCATAGCTGGCGTCCTCTAGGTTGCCGATGCAGAGGCGGCGCCAAATGTGCGGCTCCCAGCAGACATCCCTCCACAGCCGACACACATACTGCACCTTTGTCAGCAGCTCCTCCGGCCGGAGCCGCGACAGTATGGATGCTAACACGCCCCTGGGGACGCGATCGAATATGGACCGAGGCTCCTCCTCGTCCTCTAACCCTTGGTGGTGGATGATGAGGCGGTGGTCCCCTCGGTACTGTTATGGTCCAGCCCATATTAGTTTGTTTTTGGGCTTTCAATAGTAGCTCTTTTAATATAACATATCAGGTGTGAAGGAGTAGAAGTGGCAGAACACACACTCCCGAGAAAACAGAGAAGTTTAATGTTTTTCGGATTCCTGTACACGATTTCAGTGAGCTCAACGATCGGAGGTTTTCCCGCTGTTGGATTTTGCTCAAATTTGGACAGCTTGTTCGTGACATCTGGATCTTCATTTTGACCGTTTGGATTGGCCGTCGGAGCTTTGGTTTGGTCAGAAGAGCGTCTCGAACAGACCTGCAGTTTGCTTGGTGATTTCTACCCCTTTATGCTATTTTTCATCTCTTGTTGATCTTGGTGATTGTTGGAGGTTGTAAATCCTTTGTAGACTGGATTGTGGTTCTTTTACCTTATTGATCAATAAGAGAATTTAGGGTAGACTCCTGGAGAGGTCTCGTGGTTTTTTATCCTTCACATCGAAGGGTTTTCCACGTAAAAATTATGCGTGTGATTGTGGTGATTTACTTCCGCTCGTCATTGTCATCGTTTTTGTTGATTTAGATTCCTGCAACTTGGTATTAGATCCTCACAAAGTGGTATCAGAGCCGGAGTTGAATTTGTTGTATTATTGAGTCGGGTGGTAGTAGCAATTTGATGGTGAAATTGACATATTCTAATTACTCTGTTTGGAGACCTATGATGGAAGATATGTTATATTGCAAGGACTTGTATGATCTATTTGAATCTATGATCAATTCTGATGGTAGTGTTTCTAGACCATCCAAGCCAGAGCAAATGGAAGAGAAAGAATGGGTAAAGTTGAAAAGAAAGGCCTTGGGGACTATTAGGCAATGGGTTGATATAAGCATTTTCAACCATGTGTCACAAGAGTCTGATCCATATGATTTGTGGAAGAAATTGGAAGGTCTTTATGAACGGAAGACTGCTCATAATAAAGCTTATTTGATTAAGAAACTTGTGAATTTGAAGTTGAAAAGTGGGAAGTCTGTTTCTGAGCATCTTAATAATTTTCAAGATATTGTTAACAAGTTGACTACCATGAAAATTTGTCTTGATGATGAGTTGCAGGCTTTATTTCTACTGAGTTCTTTGCCAGATAGCTGGGAAACCTTGGTTGTGACTATTAGTAACTCTACTCCGGATGGTGTGCTATCTTTGGATATCATCAAAGAAAGTATGTTTAATGAAGAAATCAGAAGAAAAGAGATGGGAGTTGATAATTCACATGCTCTTGTTGTTGAGAATAGAGGAAGAAGCAAAAGTAGGGGTCCCAAAGGCTATAATAACTCAAGAAGCAGGTCTAAGTCTAATGGTGGGAAGAATCTGACTATATGCCATTATTGCAAGAAGCCTTGTTTCCGTTTGAAAAGGGAGCTGAGGCAGAAGAATGAGTCCCAGAAAGAGGGAGATGACAAAAACACTACAGCAACAACTTCTAAGAGTGATGATGGTATTTCTTTGATTTGTGCAACTAGTGAGTGTCATCATGTTGATAGTTCAGACTCAGAGTGGCTTGTAGATACAGGTACTTCATACCATTATGTTCCCAGAAAGGAGTACTTTATGAACTACCAAGGTGGTGATTTTGACAGTGTTAAAATGGGTAACCAAAGTTCAGCAAGCATTGTTGAATTATGTGATATTCGTGTGAAGACTAATGTTGGATGTATACTTATACTGAAAGGTGTGCACCATATTCTTGATCTACGCCTTAATTTGCTATCTGCTAATGTACTTGATCAAGAAGGTTTCAGACATACCTTTGGAGATGGCAAGTGGAAATTATCTAAAGGTTTTATGACAGTTGCACGTGGAGAGTTATGTTGCTCTTTGTATAAGACATATTTGAGTATATGTTCTGGTGAATTTAATGCAGTAGAAGAGAAGAATTCTCCTAATTTGTGGCATCAAAGATTGGGACACATGAGTGATAAGGGTTTAAAATGTCTAGCAGGTAAATCTCTTATTCCTGTTGATACTACAGTTGCTCTTGACCCTTGTGATCATTGTTTGGCAGGCAAGCAGCATAGAGCTTCTTTTGCTAGGAAATCTACTAAGAGACAAGCTAAGTTGGAGCTTGTACACTCTGATGTTTGTGGTCCTATTGAGGTGGAGTCTATTGGTGGTAACAAATATTTTGTCACTTTTATTGATGATGCTACTAGAAAAACTTGGGTTTATATGTTGAGGACCAAGAGCCAAGTGTTTGAGACATTTCAGAAATTTCATGCTGTGATAGAAAGGGAGACAAGAAGAAAATTGAAGTGCTTTCGTTCTGATAATGGTGGTGAATATACTTCACATGAGTTCAAGAATTATTGTTCACAACATGGTATTCGACACGAGAAGACAGTTCCTGGTACTCCACAACATAATGGTGTTGCAGAAAGGATGAACATAACCATTATGGAGAAAGTGAGGTGTATGTTGAAGATGTCTGATCTACCTAAGTCATTTTGGGCAGAGGCAGTACATACTTGCTGTTTACTTGATGAACCGTTCTCCATCTATTCCTTTAGGTCTTGACATTCCTGAGAGAGCATGGAAGGGAAGTGACCCCATATATTCATATCTTAGAGTCTTTGGATATAAAGCTTACATGCATGTACTAAAAGATCAGAGATTGAAGCTTGATTCCAAGACTACTCCTTGTGTGTTTGTTGGCTATAGTGATGAAGAGTATGGGTTTAGACTCTATGATTCTGAGAAGCAGAAGGTAGTGAGAAGCAGAGATGTTGTATTCTTTGAGCATGAGAAGGGAGCAGAACTTTTAAGTGTAAAGTATCAAATTTATTCCAGTTCATTTGTTGATACTACTGATGTTTCTTCTGTTCCTACTTCTATTTCTATTGAACAGCCAACACATGATAATCTTGATACAACACATGATAGTATTGAGGATGTACAAGCTGATGATGATGGTGATGAACCACAGTTTGATGATGCTCCTAATAATGCTCAACCACATAATAAAGAGGTTCATGAGCAGGGGGAGCAATCTACCCCGCCAGTGGATAATGTTCATGTTAGAAGGTCAGCTAGAGATCGTAAACCTTCTACAAAGTATCCAGATACAGATTACATCTTAGTCACTGATAAGGGGGAGCCTGAGAGTTTTCAAGAAGTGTTATCTAGTGAAGACAAAGATCTTTGGCTCGAGGCTATGAAAGAGGAGATGGATTCTTTGAAAAAGAATGAAACATATGAGTTAGTGAATCTTCCTAGAGGCAAGAAAGTCTTGAAAAACAGATGGGTGTTCAAGAACAAGAAAGACGGTGAGAAGATAGTGAAGTGAAAAGCTCGATTAGTGGTCAAAGGATACAACCAGAAAAAGAGCATTGATTTTGATGAGATCTTCTCTCTTGTTGTCAAGATGACTTCTATCAAAACTGTTTTAGGGCTAACTGCAAGTCTTGATCTTGAGTTGGAGCAGCTTGATGTAAAAACTGCTTTTCTATATGGTGACTTGTATGAAAAAATCTACATAGAGCAGCCTGAAGGATTTGAAGAAAAGGGAAAAGAGAAATTTGTTTGCAAGTTGAAGAAGAGTCTTTATGGGCTTAAACAGGCACCAAGGCAGTGGTATCGGAAATTTGATTCCTTTATGACAAGCAATAGTTATAAACAGACTTTTGCAGATCCTTGTGTGTATTTCAGAAAGTTCCCTGGTGACAACTTCATAATTCTTCTTTTGTATGTAGATGATATGCTGATAGTTGGGCAAGATTCAGTGATGATTAGCAACTTGAAGAAAGATTTGTCCAAGTTATTTGATATGAAAGATTTGGGTCCTGCAAAGCAAATTTTAGGCATGAAGATTGCTCGTGACCAGAAGGCTAGGAAGTTAAGGCTATCTCAAGAGAATTATATTGAACTTGTACTTAAAAGGTTCAATATGAAGCATGCTAAGTTGGTTAGTACACCACTCGCATCACATTTTAAACTAAATAAGAGAGCCTGTCCTACAACAGAGAATGAGAAAGCAAGTATGTCCAATATTCCTGATTCTTCTGCTGTTGGTTCTTTGATGTATGTTATGGTGTGTACAAGGCCCAATATTGCACATTTTGTTGGTTTGGTGAGCAGATACTTATCCAATCCGGGTAAGGTTCATTGAGATGCAGTGAAGTGGATCTTCAGATATTTGCGTGGCACTTCCAAACTTTGTTTGTGTTATGGAGGTGGCAAACTTGTTCTTGAGGGATATACAGATGCAGACATGGCTGGTGATCTCGATAGTAGAAAGTCTACCTCAGGTTATATGTTCACACTTTCAGGGGGAGCCATTTCTTGGCAATCTAAGTTACAAAAGTGTGTGGCTTTATCAACTACTGAGACTGAGTATATAGCAGCTGTGGAAGCAAGCAAGGAAATGCTTTGGTTGAAGAGGTTCCTTCGAGAATTGGGTTTGAAGCAAGGTGAGTATGTAGTATTCTGTGATAGTTAGAGTGCTATAGATTTGAGCAAGAATTCTATGTATCATGCTCGAACTAAGCATATTGATGTTCGATATCATTGGTTGAGGAATGTGATTGAAGAAGAACTAATGAAACTGAAGAAAGTTCATACAAACAAGAATGGTGCAGACATATTGACTAAAGTGGTTCCAGGAAGCAAGCTTGATATTTATGGAAATCTTGCGGGGATGAACTTTAAGTGGTGATTGAAGACTATGTTCATCTTCCCCGTGTTGGGCTGGAGGGGGAGATTGTTATGGTCCAGCCCGTATTAGTTTGTTTTTGGGCTTTTAATAGTAGCTCTTTTAATATAGGGTTAATTACCCTCAGGTCCCTGAACTATTGACGATTTTGTAATAGGGTCCCTGTGTAATTTGAATAAGATTTAAGGTCCCTGTGTTATAACGAAATATTACTCTCAGGTCCCTGGCTTAACCTTCGCTGACATCATCAATTTTTTTTATTTTTTTAACACTGAATTGACCAAAATACCCTTAAGCC
>SOPF01026589.1:194026-238482 GCA_012979155.1 Hypericum perforatum | reverse complement strand
TCCGCTGCGTTATACTTTGAGTATATTTTTCGTAAAAATCCAACAATATATAGATACATGAAGTATATAAATAACAACAGCCGAATCAATTTCTTTTTTTTAATTAGTCATCCTGGCTTATGCTCTCATGAACCCAATTTCGCCATAGCCATCTCCTGATCTTCTTTTTCGGAGTTGCTAGAATTAGACACCAAGGTGATAAGGAAGTCAAAGATGTCAGTGGCCACAATGGCGGACGCAACATCCTCCTTGTGAAGCGTCCTCCTCTTTCCCTGCGTGGCCACCATCCACGACCTCTTCGTTATCTCATCGATAAAGAGCTCGCACGCCTTGGAGAACACAATCGGTGCCTCCCCCGATATCATCTTCACGTCGTCCCCCGATCGCTTCATGATCTTCTTGATCCTTGCCAAGGGTAACGAGTGAGGTCCTGCCATTCTCCCAGTTAGCATTCCCGAGTACGTCCCTGGTTGCCTCATTTTCCTTTCCCTTTCGACTTTTTTTGCGTTACCCTTCTTTCTTTCTTTCGAATGTTAATACTTACTTATAAGGATGTGTGAGAGAGAAAGAGAGAGAGAGAGAGGGAGAGAGAGTGAGAGAGATGTGGCCGGCCAGCCTGCATGCGTCGGCCGGCTAAGGTGGTATATTTGTATTCGGTAGTTGATTTTTTCTTCTTTAAGGAGAAAAGTCGTTACTAGTATATCAAGGAACCAATATGCTAAGGCAGCTAAATTGAAAATATAAATGTTGATAGAGAAGAGATAGATGTGTTAATATATATAATAGATTACAAATTCAACGAGGCAGATACGTGTAGGTCCACGAGAAGGAGACGTTGTGTTTGTTTTATGAACTTCAAAATATTGTCAAAGTGGGAGTGTACGATAATCTCTCTCTCCTTTGCTTATCTCGTAGTCAGTACCTTGCACTGTGATCCCGGATCAAAGAAAGGTTCGATGCATCACAAATCCATTTTAGCAACAAAAACAATTCTGTCTCATTTCTAGGTAATGATTGCATTTTCGACGAATTTGTGTCCAGACGTTGCTAGAAATTCGAGAAATATGGCGAAGGCTATTATAATTTTTACTATTTGTTTTCTATTAGTTGGATCGGTTGAGATTTGGTTCGAGCTTGACCCAGAATCAGGTAAAGTTGACTGATTATAATTGTTAATTCACCCTGTATAACTAATTAAGAGATATGGTCCCTGTCTATTGCGTAGGCAATGATGTCTGAAAAGGATCTTATACGGTGCAAGTATTCTTGATGCTATTCGTTATAACCAAACTAAACTTTAAGTTTGAACTTTTTTTTCGTAAAATTAAATTTTTATACCATGATTACTCTTCCTAAGAATTCAACTCGGATTTATATCAATTCGTCAAGTTTTATGCAATCCGGTCAAATGTCACCATAATATATCAAGATTAATTGAGATGTTTCAGGATCGAATCTGTCAAAATTTTGTCACCTTTCAAAAATATATATCGCTCGAACATAAGTCAATCAAGTTAATACCGTATGATCAACCGGTATAAAAAAATGTACTACCATATATTGATTGCACAATCAGAGGAATCTCAAATCCAAAACAAAGGGAGTCAGATGGCCAATCGTTACATTAAATTCAACTCAATGGTTGAAAAAATTAACTAAAACTTGAAAACCTTTGAATATTGTTTCATTTATGGTCGTTAGGCAAGAAAACAATGACTACTTAGCATACAAAATTCAACTTATAAATAAGGCAAGTATGTCAAGCGCGAGAAATATACGAAGTGGAACGAGCGAAAACTATTGAGAAATGAAGAATCTGCCATTGGAGCTCAATTCTGAACTAATAACTGCCAAAGCCTTTTGGGAAAGTGTGTGTGTATTATTAGATGATCTATTTGCCAATGATCGACTATTTAACAAGCGCACCAGCTATCAATTGAGACGAGAACAGCGCGTGTGACAAAATTACAAAATAGTCTCATGATTCTTAGAACCTTATAAATTTGTCCTAAAATCGTAAAATACAATATCAATTCAATCACTATACATTCCTAAATTCTTCGTTGGATTCTTCACTACACCCTTATAAGCTGGACAATGAATATCGAGTAGACCTAGCTTATCCCTGAAAAACTCAAAACGATTGGATGTGAAAATTTTTATGAATAAATTAGCCAACTGATATTGAGTTTTCATGTGGAAAAACTTGATAAGTCTTTGTTGAACCTTTTCCTGAACCAGATGACACTCGTGCTCTATGTGCTTTTTGCGCTCATGAAAAATGAGATTTTCTACAATATGGATAGCCAATTTGTTGTCACGATAGATCAGAGTAGGTGTTATCATTCCCACATGCAGATCTTTCAGTAAATAAGTGATCTACTGTATCTCGCATGTAGTGGCTGCAATGGCTCTATATTCAGCTCCAAAGATGATCATGAGATAGTAATTTACTTCTTGGCTTTTCATTAGATCAAAGAATCACCAAAATAAATACAAAATCCGGTTACAGATCATCGCGTGTCGACACAAAAAACCCAATTATTATCTGAATAGATCTTGAGCTCTGTCTGGACTAGTAGGTCTTTAAGTGTCGTAAAGATAGTGACTTTGTTATTAGAATGCTATATAGAATAATCCCTTGCCTGGAGAACCTTTGAGATATTTCAGGACATAATAAGTAGCTATTAAGTAGGAATCACGCAGAGCAAATAGAAACTGACTTACCAGCTGTATAACAAAGCTAATATCTAGTCTGGTGGCTATAAGGTATAATAATTTGTCAATCAAATGTATGTAATAGGAAGAATCTTCCACAATATCCTTCCCATCAATAGTACTGTAAGCAATCGGAAGGCCATTTATATCATAAGCTAACTCATCTAATAGAACTCCATCAATAGTACTCAATTTATAACTTAAATCCATGGGCGCCCTAAGAAGCCAACCTCCTGCAGAGGTTCTAGCATATATTTCTTCTAGCACAGGTGCAAATTAGATGCGTGCGTGCAACTTTGAATTCGAGAAAGTATTTAAGAAAACTAAGATCTTTGAGCTTCAAAGTCTTCTACAGATGCAGCATAACATTAGTAATCATATCAACAAAATTTATAGCTAGTAGAATTTCATTCACATACACCAACAACGTGGTGAAGGAATTAAAGTGAGCGTGTATGAACAAGAAGTGATCACTCTTGGACTAGATAAATTCGTAGAAGAATTGGAGTAAGATTAGTAAATTATTGGTAGTTGGTCAGCTTTAATCCATATAAGAATTTTTGGAGATGATAGACCTTGTTGGAATCAGTAGGAGCAATAATAGAAGAGCCATGTAAACTTCCTCCGTGAGATCTCCATGGAGAAAAACGTTATTGACATCCAGTTGCTCAAACATCTAACCACTTTGCACAGCAACAGCAAGCAGATCAACCAATATCCACGTATTATTCTATGCAAGAGTGAACAATTCCAATTACATAGCTTCTTTCCAACAGTCTTTTGTAGTAGCATGTTCATATATTTGTGGTTATGTCTGGTTAAAAATAGAGACACTAAAGGCTAAAAATAAGGTAAAAGATGTGACAAGGTGAAGTACAACTCTAATGGATAAGGAGTAGAAGAATAAAAGGAAGATTGAGAAGAAAATGAAGACTGACCTAAGGGAGTCATGGTTGACTATACAACACAAATCTCATAGTCTTTGAAGTATGTGGTTAAGGTCCTATATCTGGTCAAACACCTATCTGAAATGGAAAGGGATTTGATTAGGTTCGTGATAGAGGAGATTATAGGGTATGCAGAGGAGATTGTAGACTGTAATCTTGAATCTGGAGAGGATCTAATGATGATAACTCTGATGTCTTATAGGAAGTAGGAGAGATAGGTAAGGCAGATGTTGTTGGTGAAGTGTGGAAAGAATCAGCAGAAGAAGAATTGGTAGATTATTGCAAATATTGCAGATCGGAAGTCTAGAGATCTATAGAATGTTGTTGAAGACCTTTATTCCAAAGAACATGAAGATCTTCAAACTAAGCTGTATAAACTAGTGCGCAAGTAATGAGAGCATGATTGTAGATCTCCACATAAGCGTTGGATTGTTAAAATAGAAATAACCATTCGTAGAAGAGTATATCTCGAGAAATAATAACTTGATGTGTATCCATATCATATAATTTGTAGCCCTTCATCCCTTTTTGAAAATCCAATAGAATAAATGGAGAAGCTTATAGAGTGATCTTGGTCTGATGAGTTGCTAGAATGGTTGCATAACACAAGTAACCAAACATGTAAAAATGTTGATAACTAGGTTATTTTCCATGTAAGATCTCATATGGAGTCTAATTATCTATTGAAAAATTTGGCAATCGATTAATCAAATGAACAAAAAAGACTATAACATCACTTCAGAAGCAAGTGGGCATGTGTGCTTAAAGATTAAGGCACAAGCTATGTTCAGCTTCCTTAGTTGATGTCTCATTGTATGGTTGTGATATGAATTTGATTGACTAGATGCTTAATTCAAGAAATTTTGGCTCAAATCAATTCGTGCAAGACCAAGGACGTCTAAGAAGCCCATGCTAAGCCCATGCATATTTTTGAAGCTAATTGGAAGCTTAGGATGCACGCAATCTTCTAGAAGCATGCACACGTGAAGATCTTTTATTTTAGAAGTGCATAAGCTTATTTTGGACGTATATCAACCTTTTTGGACGTGCATCAACCTACTTTGGACGTGCATCAACCTATTTTGGAAGCATAGATTCATTCAGATTCTACTTAATCTATTTAGTAAAGTCAATTATTTTGATTAGGAAATTATATTCCAACAACCTTTGGCTTGTTTAAGATGTGCATCTACTATGTACTTACTAGATATTATATGTTTAGATTATTTCTTGTTTAGTTAGATTTCATTCTGCCAGAATTCACATATTTAGGATTAAGTATAATTCGGTCAGAATGCAATCTCCTTTTTAGGACTTAATTTGTTTAGGAGTATTTGAGACTTTTGGAGCCTATATAAAGGGTTCCTATGCAATAAAATGAGATCCAACTTTTGACACCACTTTGATATTGATAATTATATGAGTTTGATACTCTTTGTTGTTCTTGAAGGCTGGTGTGTCTAGCTAGAACATTTTTTACTTATCAAACGGTTCTTCCATCACCATTTGTGGCATGATTTGACCTTAGACCATAGGTTCTCAAATTTTCATTACTTGGGTTACGGTTTATCCCAACCAAGGTTCTTGCAAGGCTCGAATTCGTGGGTTGTGGTCTATTCTATCCAAATTAGCATGGTCCGTTGTGAATCTCCTACCGAGGTTCATATCATTTGGTATCATAGCTACGACTTACTACTATCTATCTTTACCTTTTGTTTTGTTAGTCTAATATCCAATTTGTTTGTCGTAGTAGTTTGATTTGTTTTTTTCGAGCAATCAGATTCGTGACTTAGTTAGTCTAGGTTGTGTATTCTGATCAAAAGAAGAAAAAAATGAAAAAAGGAGAAAAAATAGAAAAATAAAAAAAAGAGGAAACATAAAACAAAAGAGGAAACAAAAGAGAGAAAGAGGAAACAAAAAAGAGATAAAAGAGAGGAAGAAGCAAGACTAAGCAGGAAATCACGAGGGGAGATTGAGCCATTGTGCCAATGCATGGATGCAATAGGGAACTCTCACACAAGGAAACAACCAAGAGGCAGACTTCATGCATAAAGGAGTAGAACACCTATTGGAGGGCCGAGTGGAGATGAATCTAATCAAGATGAAGACGTAGGCTCTACAAGGAGTCTTAGAAGGTTGAGGATTGATCGCCAACTTGGAGAGGTAAGGCAAAGAGGAGATGACCATTGGGAGGAATTTAAAGCCGATTTGGTTAGAGAAATTGACTTGTATTTAAAGAAAGTTGATGAAGTATGACATAAGAACATCTTTCAAGCTAAGTGCAAAACTGAGGAGAAGGTATGTTGTTCTGATCAAATTGTTGAAGATGTTTTGACATGGGAGGAGTTTGGTGAATTTTCTATTGATTTATTTGATGGAGATTATTTTCATGAGCATGACATGTCACTTCTTTACTTGAGAGATTTGTTCGACGAATCAGAAGTTATGGAATTTGATCACATGAAGAGGAGTTTAATTACTATTGTTGGTGAACATGAAGAACTTATTGTTGCTATGAACAAAGAAGAGGTTCAGCATATATCTTACATGTCTCCAGATTTAAACAAGCTTCCTTTAGATCGCAAACTCTGATACTATGGCAAACTCAGAAATGTGACCTATACGAAGTGGAACGAGCAAAAATGGCTGAGAAATGAAGAATCTGTCATTTGAGCTCAATTCTGAACTAATAACTACCAAATCCTTTTAGGAAAGTGTATTTGTATTATTAGATGATTGATTAGCTAATGACTGGCTATTTAACATGCATGGGCCAGCTGTCGTTATGGAGAGAGCAGCACGAGTGGCAAAATTACAAAATAATCTCGTGGTTCTTGGAACCTTTACAAATTTATCCTAAAATTGTAAAATACAATACCAATTCAATCACTATACATTCCTAAATGTATCAAGGATGTCATCTTCTTCGTTGGATCCTCTAATAAAGTATAGATTGAAGTTTGACTGTCACTCAAAGATCTACTGACTTATTTTTTGGGATGAAATGTGAATATACATAATTGAGCTTACCTTATTTATGAGACATTTTTATTAATATTGTATTTTAAGATACATAAAATTTAACCCAAAAATATCTTTAAATTAATTCAGATGTTTTATCATATGTAACTTTTTTCCTATACATTTGAGACCATAGTAGAATTCACCAAAACTAAACACTAAAATACATGGTAACATACTAAAAACTGCGTCTAAACAAGCCAAAGTACGGTTTTGATACCTTCCACACATCGAGTGTATATCCACAAGCTGAGAGTTTCAGGTCTCACCAAAAAAAGCTGAGGGTTTTAATTAGGTGATGGTGTTTTCCGAGAGTTCCTAAAGCAACTGACGTATACTAAATTAGTCTATTGTAATGCTTACTTTTTTTTGGTAGAATGTAAATGCTTACTTAGTTGGGCCTAGAAGAGTTAAGTCTAATCACTACCTGTTTTAATCATGCTTTATTAATACTGAGAAAAGAGAATTAAAGAAGATTTTTTTGCGAAAAAGAGATAACTTTATTGATATATAAGAGAAAATTATATCGTGGAAATTCAAGGCAGCATAATACAACAACCACACAGCCTATCCCCGGAACCTTACAAGACAAGTAACCCTGGTTGGCACCCCGACCATAGACACAAAATTTTCGTACAAGTACGAAGTTGCAGCCGTTGGCCTCGTTAAAAAACCTACTCCAGAAAACCCGTCGCATCGGAAAAAAATCGGAGATAGGAAAAAGAGTGCCAACGATAACACTACGGACAATGAGAAAACAAAACCGTGATCAAGAAAGACACCCTATAAAGTCTGAATATACCAATCAAGAAGGCCCCTCCATCAGAATATCTCGTTCCAAAGTAGCTTGTATTTCTTATGGAGGCCAAGTGAAAACGAGCATCTCCCGATCTTCAGGAATCGTCATTTTAGCCATCATGTGAGCAACTTGGTTGGCCTCCCTCCGAACATAGCAAATTTGTACCTATCAAAATTGAGCAAGCAAAAGTTTGCAATCATCAAGTATCATTGCCAAGTCACTCCTATTAGTAGATGCTTTATTTAACTGTTGTACGACTGGCAAGCAATCGGACTCCAGCAGCACTCTCTCCAGGCCTAAGACCCCAGCAAGTTCCAACCCTGTCTTCACCGCTTGGCCCTCTAACAAAGTGGGGTGCCGGATATTGGGAAATATCTGCATCACTGCCATCATGAAGTTCCCTATATCATCCCTTACCACAGCCCCAGTCTGACCGCCCCTCTCCATCCCCGTTCTGGCATCCACATTGACCTTCATCCATCCGGACTCTGGAAGGCTCCATTGCGTCGTGCGAGTCGAAACTCCATTGCTTGCTTTCACGCATTGAGTCTCTATAAACTCCTGACAAAAACGAAAACCCTCTGCAAGGATTAGAGGTCTATTGCACTCAACCTCCGGCTGGAAAATCTTCACTTCCTCATCTTCCAAATTAACCAAAGTTCGGTAGCTCTTCGGATGTGCTCCACTCGATTCCCTGTAGCAAACAATATATTAAGGCCTTCCTCCATATTAGTTATATCCGCACCTACCACATTTACTCCAATCTCCTGTCACACGCTACGCGACCAGTTACATTGGAAGAACAGGTGCATGATTGTTTCGGGTTCCACTCCACAACCATGGCAAACTCCTTCGACATCCATCCCGCGATATCGTAAATTCTCCCTTACAGGCAGCTTATTGTCCGTGACACGCCAAATAAAAGTTTTAATCCGTGGTGGGCACACTAGATTCCAACAATCTCTCCAAAGCTCACCGCGAATATTACCACCTTGCTCCGAATGGTTTGATGACCACCAGTTCCCGTAAAAGAAAGAAGATTACATAGAAACTCAATCCGTAAAAGAACCTTTCGCTAACTTTTTGCGGGTAGTTAATAAACTTGTTTAACAAGTAAAAAGAAAAATAAATCTAAAAAATAATACGAAATTAAATTTACTAAAGTTACACCATTTTGTGCGAATGTGCAATACAAGGACTTGAATTTCGTACGGGTAGGGGTTTTAAGTACCAGAACAGAATAAGGGTTAAAAAGGAAGGAAAAGAAGGCAAAAGGGGGGGCTGATGCCCACTTTATTTTTTAAATCAATTCGCATATTACATTGTAACAAATACAATTGATATATTATATAAATAATTTTTTTATTATAAATGTCAATTAGTATTATTACAACCGGACATTATGTAATCGATGATGCCATTTTACATAAACATGTATGCCGTTTTATTAATTAATTAATTGTTTCTAGATTTTACTAAATATTAATTGGATTTTCCATTAGACTAGTCAAACGTGCTTCTGGTCGTAATTGGATATACCTTTTAATTTATTAACTGCCCGCCAGTCGCCAGATCGTCGTCGTCTTTGAGCAATTCGCTTTCATGCAAATTGTACACTTTGCATCTCAGGCACGCATCACCAGGAACCTGGATTCCTCGCTAGCGTCCGCCCTTAAAGACTTCTACGGGGAGGAGTTGTTGTCTTTGAGAGGGAGGGAGGGAGGTAGAGAGCCAAGGGAGCAGATGGGGAAGGAAGAGATGGCGAAAATGGGAGACAAGATAGAAAATCAAAGGAAAAAAGTTAGGAAGCTAAGAGATAAAGATATCGCTGCATATTAATGGACAATGATAAAATCATACATAGGTGATCGTGTTATCCCCCTCTCACGTGGTGAACTTCCATTGAAAGCATGTGTCCTCTGACACACATAGAGAGTTGCGTGTCAGGAACTCGTCCAACGAATCTACATCACGTCCGTAAATTTGTTTCGTGACGCAAGCTGATTCGACCTCATGGTATTTTTGCAATGCAAATTTTTTGTATTTTCTAAAAAAATTATAAAAAATTACAAAAAATATCATTATTACAAAAAAAAATGTCAGCGCGATCCATCCTTTTTCTAAACTATTCGCAATGATTTCTTTCGCAATGGTAATACTAATCACTTCTTAGATCAACCAATCATTCACTATTAGGCAGCTAAATATCAAGATATTGTTAGAATAAATGAGCTCAAAGGCCAAAGCCCAAGTGAGTTAGAAAGGGAAAATGAGTTAAAAGGAAAGCGATGTACCACATTGGTTACCGCAAGGAAATTTTCAAGTTTATAAGAAATTTTCCTCCTTACCTCTCAACTTGGTTGACTACTCTCTGACTACTCTCTTGGTTGACTCGTTGCTAGCTGCGAGGACAGTGCGAAGCACGTCGCGAGGAGCTCTAAAGTTTTGCAAAATTTTGGAGTACTCCAGACAGGTGACAGGGTATGAGATTGAGCGGATAATGTATGTATCCCAATAGGATGCGAGTACGAAGGGGTACGACGAGGCTGGAAAAGGCTGACTTTCAAAGGGACACGAAGGACCTTGCAGACAGGCAACAAGGCTTATTCAGGAGCCTTCAGAAACTCTCCAAGGGACGCGAAGGGGTTGAAGCCTATCCAGAAGGGCTTCCGAAGAGACACAACCATTCATACGAGGTAGACAGCCAACGGATGTGACCCTTCATACTGCCACCATCTCTGCCTCCTCCAGCCTATAAATAGGCATGCTCTCCTCACTTCCAATCTATCCCATCAACTTGCATTCCATTGCATCGTTGTCTTCTTCTCTCTCCCCGTTCTATCACATAAAAAGTCCATTGCACGGTCTTGGAAACGCTTAACAGTCGTTATATTTTGGGGACGATTGCCATAGTCTGAACGTACTAAAACATATAAGACAATCTCGTCTTACAGAAAAAATGTCCAACACTTGCCTCGACTGTAACCCGATCCTAATCAAGTACACCGAACCCGACGACCAAAAGATATTTCATTAGTAATTAATTCTACGAAATCGAAAATCTCTAGAAATCATCAAGATAAACTCATCTATCACGTGAGTGTAAGAACAAATTAACCATACTAAATTTGACATTCAGGAAAGTGTTATTCGAAAACATTTTACAGTTGTTTTCACAATTTTATATTATGTATGGTGTACTATATAAAAGTCAAAGTATAAGAACGTAGAGTAAGTTTTAGTCAAACTAAGAATCTCAAGAGCTTTTACTTTTATTTTTTTTCCTTCTAGTTTTTACTTTTATTTCGAGATCGTGTTATGCAATAATATTAGGGTGTACTTTCCGTGCCGTAATTATTTTTTTCTATAAAATTTTATCACACGGTATAGAGTTTTGGGGAGGCCACGACTTATGGCCAAGGACTGACTACAGCCTAAAGCTGTTACCAATGGCCTTAGTTCAGTATAGGCTAAATTGCCCTCCCGTCCCTCTCTTTTGTTTAAATTACTATTTTCGTCCCTTCCGTTTCAAAAATGATGATTTCGTCCTCCAGATTTGATTTAATAGCACTCTAAGGTCTCTGGTACCGGAATCAGAAAATTTCTCTGGCAAAATTGGACTTAAGATTACGAAAATACCATTTACCTTTGAAAAGTAAAAAAATAAATTGAAATACATTCATAATTCGTATTGAGCTGAAATTTTTTATAAAGTATCCTAAAAATACACATGATTTACATAAAATATTTCAGAAATTTTGGAGGCACAGAAGTATTTTTTTTATTTTTCAACATGCCAAAATTTTGTAAAATCATATAAAATAGAAAATTTGTCTAATTGGGCTAAAACTTGTCCCATGTGTTTTTAAGCATCTTTAATGAATTTAAAAATCAAAAAGTCTGGATTCTCACTAGCTAATTTTGAAAAAGTCTAGGGATACCAAAAATATAAAGTTTTAATTTATTTTTTTAACTACAAATGGAGTATTTAGTAAAGATGCTTAAGGATACATAGAACAAGTTTTAGGTCCTAAATTTACTAGATATTCTTAAGAACACATGGGACAAGTTTGAGCCCAATTAGATAAATTTTCTATTTTATATGATTTTACAAAATTTTGGCATGTTGAAAAATAAAAAAAATACTTCTGTACCTCCAAAATTTATGAACTATTTTGCGTAAATCATGTGTATTTTTAGAATGCTTCATGCAAAATTTCAGCTCAGTACGAATTACGATTGTATTTCAATTTATTGTTTTACTTTTCAAAGGTAAAGGGTATTTTCGTAATCTTAAGTCCAATTTTGCCGGAGAAGTTTCCGATTCTGGCACCAGGGACTTTAGAGTGCTATTAAATCAAATCTGGAGGATGAAATCATCATTTTTGAAACAGTAAGGATGAAAATAATAATTTAAGCAAAGGAAAGGGACGGGAGGACAATTTACCCTTCAGTATAAGGTGGCTGCCGTCGGTGTATCGTCTCACATGAATCAGTTGCAAGATTCGTAATACAAGACGTGATGCATACTATGTCAACAGATGTGGCAGCTTTATACGACAGACAGAGGAAAATTGGTGAGAGAGAAAAAAAAATCAATTGTTTGAATATTTAAGTTTTACTCAAATAATTATACAATTGGTAGATATTTTTTTATACTATTTGATATTACTAAACGAAGTAATTTAGGTTGAAATCATATAAATTTTTTGAAAAAATAATAAAATTCTTCCAACAAAGATTTGTACTCGAAATTTAGTTAAACTATAACAATCAATAACCAATGTACATAAATAATCATATAATGAAAAAAAGAGGGCAAACATCCCTTTGATTGGGTATTTAACCACAACACTGAGGACTAAAACAGAGATATCGCTAAATATCAGTGGCGGAGGGTAATTTATTACCCATAGATTAATGAACTGAACTAAAAAGTTAATCAAAATTAATGATCAGTGAGTCGTTTGCGTTTCTTTCTTTCTTTCCCTCCCTCACTCACAGACAGGCTTATCTTCCTCACCCGCCTCAAACACCGCCCGTTACTCTCTAATTGGATTGAATTGCATCCGACGCCGTCCAATGACTCCACAGCTCCGCGCCTGAAGCATCCTTCCATCACCCAAATGGACGCTTTTTCCCTCGCCTCCGCCCGGAGCTTCCTCTCTCCCACCTTCCCCGGCGGTAGAATTCCGGCAACCGCCCCGGCGGTAAGGCCGCTTCCGTCCCGCCCCGGAAACCGTCACCTCCTCGTCGTCGTCTCGGCTGCCCGAGGAGAGGACGACAAGGAAGGCGCGGATAAAGCGGCGTTGGATAAATGGGACCGAATGGAGCTCAAGTTCGGCCAATACCTCGGCGAAGACCCCGAACTCACCATCGCCAAGGTTCCCCCACTACTTCCTCTTATAATACTTTTCTCCGAATACATTTTTTATTCCTCTTATAATATACCTTTCTACTGAACCGGAATTGTGGGAGGAGCTCCGTAAGCCCCTACCAAGAACCGGAATTGTGTAAACAATTTAATCCACAATTTCTCGACAAAAAAATATACCTTTCTACTGAACGACACTCGCAAGTAGCGATGTGGGATTCTCAACACCCCCGCGGATGTGAGCACAACAATGGGCACAGAATCAACCCGTAATGATACATGTTAAAAATTTCCATATCCAACTTTAAGGCAATGGGATGTTGAGAAAATCCACAGGATACTCTGTTAAAGTTCGTCCAACCTTACATTTTATGGTTATTGAATTATATATGAATAGTTTCTGAACCATGACTAGACGTGTTGGTTATACATATATATATGGTCTAAGTTTAATCTGTTGATTTTAGGTAAAGGCAAGGAAGAAGAATCCAGGTGTCTCGATGTTAGACGTGGAGAAGCAGTTTAGAAGGAACAAGGGGAAGGTTGTCGAGATAGAGGAGCTTCCGTTTGATGTTTCCCGAAGACCAAAGAAGCTGTCGAGTTCTGCCGATGGTACTCCGGATTTGGTTCGCCCCATTCCTAGGAAGGGTGTTCAGTTTGAGGATAAGTCAATTCCGCCATCGCAAAAGTTGAACGAGCCGAAAAAATCTGTTGCCGGCTCTTCTAATGCTAGTAAGCCTAGTGTTCCGGATGTGTTATTAAGGAAGCCTGAAATATCTTTGCATGGTAGGCCGAAAAAATCTGTTGCCGGCTCTTCTAATGTTAGTAAGCCTAGTGTTCCGGATGTGTTATTAAGGAAGCCTGAAATGTCTTTGCATGGTAGGCCGAAAAAGCTGTCTTCTAGGGTAATTACACCGAATTCTACTTTGAAAACGAGTAAAGATCGGGGGAGCACGAAGACGTTTAGTGACGTTATGTTGTTGAGAAAGCCTGAACCTTCAACGGTTGCTGTGGAAGAGGAGCAACCTACACGGGATGATGGAAATGACGAGTCTTTTTTATATGCGAGAGGCATGGCTGCAAGGACTGGTGATTGTCTAAAAATAGATGAAGAGGGTGACCTTGGTGTTGCACTGTTGAAGAAGCCTGAAGCAAAAAAGGATGGTCCGCAAAACTCCGCGGAATGCTTTCCTGGTCCTATTGCTCATAATGGTGACGATGAGAAGGAGAGGAAAAGAAAGGTCGAAGGAGAAGAAGAAGCAACAGATAAAGAGGATGACCTTGGTATTGCGCTATTGAAGAAGCCTGAAGCACCCAAGAATGGTCCACCAAACTCAGTGAAACGCTTTCCTGGTTCTATTGCTCATAATGGCGACAATGAGATGGAGAAGAAGAGAAATGTTGAAGGAGAAGAAGAAACAACAGATAAAGAGGAAGACCTTGGTATTGCACTATTGAAGAAGCCTGAAGCACTAAAGAATGGTCCGCAAAACTCCGTGGAAGGCGTTCCTGGTCCTATTGCTCACAGTGGCGACAATGAGAAGGAGAGGAGGAGAAAGGTTGTTGAAGAAGAAGAAGAAGAGAATGCAAGAGATGATTCAATGTTGGGTAATTATAACAAGCATCTTGCTCTTATTTAGACTAAAGCATTTTTTTATTGGGGTGCAGCTTGAGTGAATGTGGCTGGAAGAGAATATCAGTGTGTGCCAAAGTTAAAATCTTTTTTTCATCTGGTTTGTTCTGCACCGGAATCATAAGAATGATGTTTGTCTTAGATATTCAAGGAATGCAGCCTGAAACATCGGGCACAACGGCGCACATTGACAGAGATGGTCTTGTTGATGAACATTCTGATCCAGCTTTAAATGATTCTGCTCCAGTAATCTCTCTGGAGAGTGCACTCCAAGTGAAACCAAGGAGGTATTGAAGTAATAGGGTGCTTTTTGTTTTTGTATCATTACTTATTAGATTAATGCCTTATTCTGTGACATGGTTTGATTGTTATAGACCAGACCCCTCTGCAGAGCAAGGCTCAGCTTCTAGTAAAAAAAGTTCTGGTGTTGGCAGTTCCGATGCTGTCGATGAAATTAAGAATATTGTGCCCTTATCTGCTTTGGAGGTCAGGTCATCATCTGTTTCTTACTCTATCTTTTATCTTCATAATTATTCGTAGTTCAATTTGTCTGCTGTTTGTTCAGGATGTGGACTGGACCAGGGCTGAAAACCTTGTCGAAACAGGAGAAAAGGAGGAAGTGCAGTTAATCAGCGCTAGCCTAAGAGGTTATACTGTGAGTGCAATCGAGAAGATTAGTTTTTTCTACTTTTGTTTTTATTCCTATTACCTCAAATAACATGCTTCTCATACAACTTGTCTAAAGTGGCCCAATTCTTTATAGGTATTGTTTGGCTCATTGGTGGGATTTCTGCCATACAATAATCTCACAACAAAATGGAAATTCTTGGCATTTGAATCATGGCTGAGTCAGAAAGGCCTCAACCCATCTCGCTACAAAGAGAATAATCCTATCATTGGCAGTTATGATGCTGCAGACAAGAAGCGTCTCTCTAATTCAACCAATGGAGCAGGAGTTGACAGGCAAAACCCAGCGGAAGTCACAGCTGATATGAAACTGAGAGATCTTCAGTCGATTTATGACCAAGAGAAACTTAAATTTTTGTTCTCTTCTGTAGGCCAGGTTTGAAGAAAACTAAATCCTTATAGAATTAAGACTTCTGTGGCATCATTTGCTTAAACACCTTGCCTGTTATTTGGCAGAGTATGGAAGTTAAGGTGGTCATGGCTGACCGGAAGTTGAAAAAACTTATAGTTTCTTTGAGGCCAAGGGAGAAGGATGAGGTACTAGAGAAGAAAAGAAAGCTCATGGTAAGAAATAATACATTCTTTAAACTGTTGTCAACATCTGTGCTGTATCACTAGAAAAGCTTATGATCTTGGGATAATGGCGATCTGCTGATTCAGAATTCAACCAGTGTTACACTTGCTGCAGTGATTAGTTTCTCTGTTCTGTTGTCAAGGCAAGAGAATCAAATCAACCTGCTAGCGACAAGATGACCTCTAACTGAGCAAAACTCATTATGCATTTAAAATCACTTTTTCTGGTTTTGCACATGATGGCTCTAAATGCATCCTTTTCTTGCATAAGTTATATTTTGCACAAGTTTTTTTTTCAAGTTTGAAGCTGTTACCATTTGTCTCTGCAGGCTAGGCTGCAAATAGGAGATGTAGTAAAATGTTGCATAAAGAAAATCACTTACTGCGGAATTTTTGTTGAGGTAATTTTTGCTTAGCCCTTTTACTCGCATGACTGTTTCAAAATGTTGAAGAATAAGCAGATGAGTTGTGGTTAGGGGAAAGAACTATATATACTCGGTTTCAATTGCAGTGTGGAAGTAAATGGCTTCTTCTTTCTCTAATTTTTTTGGGAACCAATGACTTCTTGCTCAGTAGATACTCTATTACAGCAGTTAAATCATATGATAATTTATAATGGCACTGTCCACGTGAAAGCAGATCGAAGATGTTACTGCTCTAATCCACCAGACTGACATATCGTGGGATGCTTCCTTGAACGCTGTATCATACTATAAAGTTGGTCAGGTATGCCAACTTACTGGAAATCATATTCTCTCTGTTGCTTCTGTGAATTCAATAATTGAGCATGCAATTTGTCCTTCATGTTACACTAGTTGCTTGTTTCATTTCCTTAAAATGTATAAACTGATCCTTCTGGTCTCAGATTGTGGAGGCAAAAGTTATTCAATTGGATTTTCCTCTTGAGCGAATATATTTGTCGCTGAAGGAGACCATGGTAATACTTTTTCCCCCAACAAATATCTTACCTTTTCAAATATGGACAAGAAAGGATTGTATTGATTGCCTACTTAATCTTTCCTCTCAACAGCCCGATCCATTGACTAAACCTTTGGACCATCTGGGTGGTGACCGAGATCCATTGAATGGTACCATAGAGGCTGCAGAAGGAGATGCAGAGGTTCAAATTCTTGGACTTTTATGCTGATAAATATGTACCTCTCCTTTTGTAGTCTACTTTATAGAAGAGTGGAGAAAAAGTTCGATTATTAACAGTAAGATAGTTATAACCAAGCACAGTGAACAGCTAGAAGAGGTCAAGTCCAGTTAGAACAAGATTTATATATGGGCGACACAGTGAGATTGTGAGAAAAATAAAGGAGTCCTGCTACTAATTAACATTGATTTTAGTCTATTGGCATAGGATGGAAAAGCAAAGCCTTGAATAAATTGCCTCCACTGCATCAACATGACCAACCTGCATACCCTCAAAATGTAAAGATGTATAACCAAGTTTAATTGATAAAATCGAAATTCTGATTGCCTGCCTAAAGTAGTAAGGCCAGTATGACTAAACAGAACTTAGTTATATCCTTGCAACTGTAGTCTGGAACTTGTAAAGGAAGACACCTACTGAAGCTTCATTTATATATTGCAAGCACAATGATATGCTTCTTTTCACCTGACTGCTTTTGTCAGTGGCCTGAGGTAGAGTCACTTATTGAAGAGCTGCAACAAATGGAAGGGGTCCAAACTGTATCGAAGGGCCGTTTTTCCTTGAGATCGGCTTTGGCTCCATCGTTCCAGGTATGGATGCAATGACTAAATTTGACAAACAAGTTTGGCCACATGCACATGCACATGCTCATGCACGCTCCAACATACACATGGAATGTCCATACCTGTGAGTCAGGTGCGATAGTATTCTTAATAGTGTTGCACTTTGCATAATGTTTTTGAGGGTCACAAGGCACATTCCAATCAAATGCACGTAATAAGTCCTCTTATATTGAAAGTGAGCTATGCTTAACTAAGATACCATTCTTTTTTTATGCAACTCAAATAGCATTAAATTGAACACAACGCAGCATAGGCCCTAAACTAGGGACAGACTTGGTTGTAGGTAGTGGGGGCAATTACAATAAATTTCGTTTTGGTGTAACTAGAAAAAATAAAAGGTGTGCCCCACTGAAATTACATATTTGCCTCTACGACTTCCAAAGATTTACGTCCTCTTATTCCTTTGAATTCCCGATAACCATTGTCGTTTGTTATGGCTAAATGGCAATTCATATTGTTGGAAAACGAAATCATTGTGATTACCTATATTCTTCATATTCTTTACCATATCCCCATGAGTCTTCAGTTACTGGGATCTTGTGCTTCAGGTTTATATGGCATCAATCAATGACAAGCAGTATAAATTACTTGCTCGCTCAGGGAACAAAGTACAGGAGGTAAACTTGCAGAACTCTCTACGCTAACAACATTAGACCAGGTGAAATCAAACTACTAATGGGTTTCTTTAACTTTTTATGGGAGCAGGTGATCGTTCAGGCATCTCTGAGTCAAGAACAGATGGCATCTACCATCTTGTCTTGCGCTACCAGAGTAAATGGCTGATTGCTGGAATATTAACAATCCTATAGTCTCCCTTCAACAAAATTTGCACCGTTATGAATCTCGCTTCTTTTAGCTGATGTTGATCTCATCCCTTTTACTGGGTCAAGTCACTGGATGCTCACCTTCGGAGTTGCGAGTGCAGTGCAGGAACGAGAAACCCTACAGGATCTGAGGAGCAGAATTCAGCTTAAGTTTTGAGGTCCCAGACCAACAATATCTTATCCTCTTGCGGAGGACTTAGCACATCTGTTCATATTCAAATTTTTGGTGGGTAGGTTCTTGCTCTAATGCTTCTTGAAATGATAGTTTTGCAGTCCAGCTGACAAGAACCTGGTTTAACCAGTCAAACTGACCTTAATGTTAACGAATTCGGTTTGAAATTTTGCATTTCTTGTAGCGAAATGGCTGTGTATCATTGCAGCTGGTGCCTTCACTTCCCTTTGTTACTTTCTTGTTTGGAAAAAACACTTCAATTTTGTTTATCCCTTGAATTCTCCAACCACAATCAACCGGATGGGCAAGGGTCTTGAGAGATTTGAACCCCACAACACTACGGCTCGTTGCCACGTGCTTTGATCCCCTAAGCTATAGGACCTCCCCGCCTCCAGTTATGCAGCACTTGCATGGTTGTATATGGAATATACTTGCATGACACCCTTGACAAGGCATTTCAATGGCCTATTGCATCATCATCCAATGGCTCATGTGGAGCTCTTAGACCCGGAGATGCTTTTCGAAGCTCCATCGGTTTTGATTTTCACTCGGTCTTTGTCGTGTTACGACAAAGACGAGTTTCCTAATGCTGCGGCTGATCTTAGTGACCTAGGCTGCTCGAAGCTTGAGATGGTAAACATAATGCCTCGCATTCCACATTGCAGCACACAAAATAACTGCAAAACCTGCCACCTCGCCTGCAATATGAAACAACAAATCCCATAGTGATTAATTAGGCTAAGACAACAAGCTCCAACTGGGTGTTATAATTGTCGGGGCCTTTTTTTTATCAACTCCGCCTTCCCTACGCTAAGCCTCGAACATCTTTTTGCTGCTGACCAGATCCCAGCTCACTACCAATGCAGGCAGGTTAGCCAACCACCGCGTAGATGGCCTAGAGTTTGGCTGTTAGAATTTGAGTTTCAGATGTTGTAATTCCCTACTTATGTTACACACAGTTGTTCATATAGAAGGTTAGCTTCGTTTCCGTGAAGGAAAAGGTAACACAAGCTGCACCAAAATTGTAAACGTTTCCTACCAAATTCATTTATCTTCTATTGCTATATCTAACACAATATAGAACATAAAGCAACGGGAAATTAGGCAAATCAGTGTCACACACTCACAGCCATTATTGGTTATTTCCGGATAAAAAATCGTATTGGTAGCTGATACACAATTCCTTTCAGATGCTTAAATTAGTTATCACTGAGCTTCTGTACCAAAATCCATTGGCAAGTAATGTTTGAAGTATAAACCTATCAAAAATTCCGGATTCGACACTCTGTATTCCTCTAAGGCCAAAAAGGAGGCAGTACTCTGAAAGCACATGCATCAGCACTGGATTCGAACAGCCCCGCTCTCCGAAGAAATGAACTTGGGCTTGCGGATTACTTGTTCCAAGCATTGAATGACATCGCCGATCTGGAAATCGTGCCAATCACAGAGCACGACCCCACATTCATTTCCTTTCCCCACGGCATCCACGTCCTGCTTCTCCTTCTTAAGAGAAGAGCATGATCCTTCAAACAGGACTTCGCCACTCCTCAGAAGTCTCAATTTGGCTGATCTGGTAACACGGCCGTCCACTACCCGGCAGCCGGCAATCTTAACATCGCCTCCTGCAGATTTGCTCCGACCCTTGAGCTCGAAGATGTTGAGCACTTGAGCTTCTCCTGCTACCTGGACCTCACAAGATCCAGGTGCCTTCTCAACTATGAAATTCCCAACATCCTCCAATAAATGGTATATCACTCGGTGCTGCATTAACTGAAGCCAAACAATGAAGACCACCAGTAAGTCTTAATCTCAATGCAGGCACAAAGCAAATAGTTATACGACATTTTTGTGAGACGGGAACCTTTATTCCGGCATTTGTTGCAGCAAGATTAATCGAGCTTGGTGGACTTTTCACATTGAATCCAACTATGCATGCACTGCAGGCTTTTGCTTTGTCCACATCAGACTGGGAAATGGACCCAACTCCAACATGAACAACATTTACAAAAACCTGTCAGCAGAAACAATAACTAGTCAATAACGAATTAATTATGTAATGACGCAACATTCTCAGTTATTGTTTTCTGAAGTACCTGAGGACTATTTAAAGTTTTTAATGCATCTGTCACAGCTTGGACAGTTCCTTGGACATCCCCTTTTACAATTAGCGGCATTTCAACCCGAGGAGGCACATCATCTGACGCTTCCTCAGGTTCAGTCCTTTCGTCGTTCATTTGCTTTAGCCTATCGGCTTCAAACTTCCGTTTTCTTCCAGCACTAAGCATTCTAGCTCGCTCCTCATTCCCCACAACAACAATGTCATCACCGGCCATGGGAAGCCCTTTCAATCCTTCGATTTCCACTGGCATTGAAGGTTTAGCATTTGTTGTCAACTTTCCCAATGTATCTCTGATTGCCCTTATTTTACCCCATTGTGAGCCCACAACAACATGCTGTCCACAAACCAAAGTCCCGGCTTTCACAATGGCTGTAGCCAAAGGACCCCGCCCTCTGTCAAGCCTGGCTTCCACTACGTAAGCTTGAGCGGGACCATCTACTCGTGCTTTAAGGTCCATCATCTCTGCCTGAAGAAGTAAAGCTTCCTCCAGTTCAGCCAATCCAGTTTTTTTTAAAGCTGAAACTTCAACTACTTGAACGTCTCCACCCATCTCCTCCAACTGCAAGCCCTCTGATGCAAGCTGAATCTTAACTCTTCCTGCATCCGCAGCCGGTTTGTCACACTTATTGACTGCAACAACTATGGGCACTTTGGCTGCTTTAGCATGGGATATGGCTTCAAGAGTCTGCGGCATCACACCATCATCGGCGGCTACAACAAGTACGACAATATCTGTTACAGCTGCACCCCTTGCTCGCATCGCGCTAAACGCCGCATGACCAGGGGTATCCAAAAATGTTATTGCCGCACCAGACTGCATGCTTACGACGAAAGCACCAAGGTGCTGAGTTATTCCCCCCGCTTCCTTTGCCGCTACCGATGTCTGACGCAGCGCGTCTAACAGAGAAGTTTTACCATGGTCAACATGGCCCATGACAGTTACAACCGGAGGACGAGGAAGAACTTCTACACCTTCATTTGAGTGTTGCCTCCTTACATTTATACCGACTTCCTGCATGTCAAGCAAATAATAAAGACTCTTAGGTATGAAATAAGTAGAACTACTATCAATAACACAAAGCAGCTCACTCAGTGTGGTTTGCATTACCATAGCAACCAGCTCCACAACATCAATGCTGAGAGGATCAAATTCTGAATTAATCTTTTCCCCAACAGCAACTAGGACATCTTGGAGTTTGGTTACCGAGACACCGGTACGGTTCGAGAGCTCGACAATAGTCATGCCTTCGAAAATGTCAACAGTCCTATCTCGAACTGATTTGCTGATATTCTTAGCTTTTGGAGGAACATATGGGGCATCAGCAGGAGGCTGGGTCATTTTCTTGAACTTTTTTGGTCTTGACGTTCTTTGACTCATATATTCTTCAGGTTTATTTCTAAACAATAATTCTGGAGTAGAATGAAATAACCTGACCAGGCTAGAAGAAGAAAGGAGTTAACTACACAGGTCATGAACATGGAGAATATAATTTTAGATCACTGCAAAAGGTCTAAAATATCCGGTACTATCCCCCAAGCCCAAGTGCATTAGATTCATCTACAGAGGTCAACAATAAGAAAAGTCTACTGCTTTCTCCAGGCTAGTTAAGACATAAGATTCCACTTAAAATCTTTGGAAGCAGTCCCAGAACCCAGTGAGAACACAACTATAAGGTTCAGCCAAAAAAATTCTAACTTGAATGCTATCTGGAAGGAAAAAGCCTAATCATAACATATCGCCCCAAGCTATTTCCTTTGTTTGTCCTAAATGATCTAGCGAGCAAACGAACACTAGAGCCTCCCTCTTTACCAGAGCCTATTCTTGGAGAATTAAAAAGATGGTAAAAGGGAGAAAGGAAAATCAAAAGCTGACCTTGTCACTGTTCTACTTCTGTTAATGCAAGGACAGGACCCATGGATAAATGAGCTGAAGAAAACATCTGCAATAAACAGTGTAAATCGATAAGAATCATCAAATCACCTTGGTCCTGTCAACCCTTGGATTATGTACAATGGCTACAGGTACGACCCAATTTGAAACTGGAGAAATGGAGCTACAAGGCAATCAATGATCAGACCTACTTCAGAAATTATTGAACAGGACCTGTAGTTGGTCTATTCTTATGGTGCGAGGTAACCACAGAGAAAACAGAGCTATAAATCAAAACCAAAGAGAAAACATCGCTAATTTCACTTTGACAAACTAGATTTTAAGTAATTATAAGGAACTTACAAGATTTACCAGGTATGCATCTAATGAAAGCAGGAGCAAAATTGAGGGCTAACTGGGTGTTAGCAAGAGAACTTAATCTTGATGCAACACCCGGGGATGGTGGGATGAAAACCCCAGACAAACATACAGGAATGGCCTGCAAATGTGAGTTGAAAGAGGAACTTGTTCACGCAGAAGGTAAATATATTCGAACACAATCTAGGGCTATACCCTCAACATTCCAAGACGATCAAGCCTTTTAAATAAATAATCTAGGAGTACTCCAGTCATAGTCATGGCACCAATGTTGTTCAAGATTAATGAGTTGTCAATGAAAGTGCCAGCCAAAATTACAGAAGTATCTATTTGAATCCTTGTCTCCAAGTCAGAATCTCTCAGATTCTAAAGCCAATCAAATCTCGTCAAATGGAAGCAAGGGATGCAATACCGTAAATCTAAATCAATATTGAAAATTTGTCAAAGACACCTTAGCTCTACGGTATCTGATTCCTATGGCAGACCCAATGCAAATCATTGTCCCTCATGGCCAAGGAAATCGCCCAAAGTCAATGCCACTGGTAATCTAACCGCAAAATTTCTCACTTAAGGGACATGGTAACAACAAGAGGAAATTGTCATCTGTTCTAAATCGGAACTTACCTTCTTCCCAGCAGCTGTCCAAGCCATTTTCCGAACCTTCGGCCCCTGAACAAATTCGCCTTTTCTTAAAAATCTATAAACTCAAACACAAAGTAAGCGACACAAAGATGAAGAGCAAAAGTAGAAGTTGGGGTGCACAATATAGGATAAACCCTAAACCCACAAAGCAGGGACCGATACTAACAACAAGGCAAAGCAATGAGACCATCGAAACCCTAAACCCAGGAAACCCATTAACCCGAACTCAAGAGAAACACCAACTATGTACTAAAACATAGCAACCCAAAAAAGAATTTGCCAACTCAACAACAGGAAGACCTAAAAGAACCAACCTTTAAAAAAGGTAGCGAGAACGGGCTCAAGGGGAAGAAGAGGAAGGATGTGGGAAATAAAGTTGGAGCCTTTTCAGTCAAAAGGATGGAGCAATTTGAACAAGAACGAGTAGTGGCAGCAGCGGAAAACTCATGTTTGATGAAGAGAGTGCAGCGGGTTGCAGATGCGATATTGCTGATGAAGAATGCTGCCTCAACTTTTATATGATTACAATTTCGTACTTGATCTTTATTTTTATTTTGTTTACATCCCCTGATTTTTTGGAATGGAATGGAAGCAAGCAACGGGTCCCCTTAATAAATAAATAAATGTACCAAATTTCCTTTAAAAAATTTGCCAAACGATCTCCGTAATTTATTTATTTGTTGGGCAAATTATTTTCAGATTTTTTTTTTCTATCTGTGGTACATCGTAAATAATTTGTATTTTAGTGATTTAACGAATATTATTTATACGAACAATATGCACATTCTATTTTAGCACGAGAGAATTCCAAAGTTGCACATAACCATGAGAAGAAGGATCAGAATGCATGGCTTTTTTAAAAATTTCTCACGGTACTTGTACGAACCACAAGGCATAACAAAATTGATTGGGTTGATAGTGTTGTTTTGATTTCTTTAAAATTAGTTCATAAGTTGATATTCTTGTTGTTTTCGGTATTTAAGAGATTAAAAATATAGATTTTTTGATTTAAAATTAAAAAAAACAAAATTGATAGTTGACGTGTCCAATAGATCGAGGACCAACATTTAGATAAAAAATAAAAAATAGAATGACCAAACAAATTTTTATATAGCATAGATTGTATGTGTTAGCTAAGGAGCTCATATAATTTCGACGAGCGCATACCTTGACAAAAGCTAGGTTCCCATTTTAGAACTAGTAATTTTAAAAACACACTAAAATATCTAGTAACTGCAGATGTGTTTAGTTTCATGGCTTAGACTAGGCAAAGATTTTTGTTCAAACCTAAGTCTGAACTTTGTACTTTCTCTAGTACCACACAAAACTTGTACTTTATCCAAGCCCTCCTCCAAATCCTTCTTGTAGTTTTACCATATCGCCCTAAACTATTTCCTTTATATAAGTTTTACCCAAAATCATACATACTTGCGATGGAGTTTTAATCATCATATACGAAATATAAGCTAATTCAACAAAGGATTTGTTGTACACTATACATTGTTCTTTATACTCATACGTTTACAAAAAAATATACATACTTCTCAAATTATATCACAAATTATTAAAAAGTATTCGAATGACATTACATAAGGTAAATAATTATGTACGACATTTCATTTGAATGAAATCACAAGTTACATTTTATTTAATAAAATTATAACATAGTTTAGATAATTTGTATCTAATTTTTTTGGATATCTTATAGTTTCTTGTTCTGATACGAATAAAAGAAAATTCTAACAGTTCAGATAATCAACATTAGAAAAAGAAAATACACATTTTGACCTTTGTTGGAAGTGGCAGTTTTGTCTTTAACCAATCTAAGGTAAACTAACATGTAATAAACAAAAAATGTACTAAGTATTATTTTGTGTGTGTGGAAATAGCGGTCATGTCCATATATAGATACATACGATAATAAATAAGTACAGCAGCTATAGTCATCCTACCCGTGAACTAGCCTCTTATTTGTGTCACTTATTGAATTCCCTCTTTTGAGATTGTGACTATCCACCTCAATAAAATTGTACAAAAACTTTATGAGAAAAAAATTGTCAATTTTGATTGAATTGTCGTTCAATGTTTAATTTCACGTACGATGATCCCATGATTTTCTAATATTTGAAACCATAAGACTATCTGTATTCTTGACCTCTTTACAATGTCCTGTCCTCGCTCTACGTCAGCAGTACACCTGCTTTTAGTTTTCAGTCCACACCCTAACCTTGTTATAGTGTTGTGTCCCTAGTCCAAGTAATTTTTTTTCAGCTTTGTTTTTTTTAATTCATCGAACTGTACTAAACTCGAATATTGTTTCGAGTAACTTGGAAAATGCTAAATTTAATTTCGAAAACAAATTAAATAAAAATCAAAACATAAATCTAGCGAACTGTTTATTTCTTATAAAGTTCCAATATTAAAAAATTGCTTAATCACTTCCTTGTCTGAGGAGTCTTTTCCTCGAGCAAGCAATGATTGGAGAACATTTGTATTTTCTTGGTGGATTTTGGACCCAGCGCTCATTTCTTTGGCTTTTGTCAATTGATCGATTCTATTTGCCTTTTTTTCTTCATTTTGCTGCAAGACATCTAGAACCTTTTGTGCCACCGCTTTAGCTTTTGACTGTTCAATTTGTAGTGCATCGAGATCTGTAGAAAATGCGTCATCGCTTGAAGGGACTTTCTCCTTTCCTTTAGTGGTTCTCTTTATCTTGGCTACATCTCGGCCACTTGGATGCTCCATAGTCGAATCCTGTGCTAATTGGAGTAGTTGGGTTGTCGGGAATTGAGTAATCTTCCTGCTTGGTAGTTTTTATTCTCTTCCTGCTTCCACCGTTCTCTACATCTTTGACTCTATCAGAGAGGTGAAAGTGAATGATTGAGTATCCAACATTCCAGGGCTCCATTTCAGATGTTTGTGCATAACTTCCGTAAACACCTACAAATCAACAAACTTATCTTATGGGTGTTCAGATATATTGCATGCGCTTTAGCCAATACATCAGACTCTACTTGTCCGCTTTGCTTTCGGTGGGATGCATGGGAGTTGGCCTCAATCTATCCTCCATATGCCCGAGATAGGCATTTATAGCGACTTTTCACGTGCTCCGTATTTCTTGGTCGAAAGTCGGTGGGATTTTCTATGTGACTTTGTTCGTACGCTTGTTTGATGCTAGCCCAAAGTCCTTGCTCCTTCTGGTTGTTACCGACGATTATATCTTCACTATTCTGTATGTAAGAAGACATTAAAACAATGTCTTCTTTTAGACTCCACATTTTAGCTATTGCTTTATCATCTTTTTTCATAGGTGACATGTATTTCGCTTTGGACTATAGTGTGGACGATAATTTGGTGAGTTTGGTGGGTTTTGGAAAAAATTAGAAAAGTATCCCTGATGGGTATGGTGAGTTTTGTGGATAATTTTTCGAGTATTTCAGATAAATTGGACGAGATTCATGATAATTTGGTTGGGTTTGAGGATCGATTTGGCGGGTAATTGATAAGTGTTGGCTTGACTCTAGAATTTGGCTTGGTTTTGGCTAAGCTGCGAGTAAACATTAGGGCCAGAAGCTAAACAATCATGATTTGGACCAAACGATCTAAGATCGGTGCAATCAAAATCTTCACTAAACTCATTAGGATCCATATCTAAATAGAAATCTAAGAAGAGGGGAGTTGGTATGAAAAATTATGAAGAGGTTGGTATCTATTTATAGATTTTTCAAACGAGTATGGACCACGCAAATTTGTAAATGATTTTGGATCGTACAATTTTTTAAACCCGAAAAGTCAAATTATTTAGATACAAAAATTTGTAAAAAATTATCCAAAAAGTTAAAAGAAATTGTTCGAATAAAAAGTGAAAAATGGTAGAAATAATTTTTAAAATTTTTTCTTATTTTTTTCAATTTTTAATTTTTTTAAAAAAACTTAGTGGTCGTTGACTTAGCTGACTTGGTCAAAACGGCTCACATCGGCCAGGGAGTCAACCACCATCACACACGTGAGGGCACCTCGCATGTCAGCGACACACGTAGGTTGCCTAATGACGAGCTGCCACATGGCGCGAGAAGGTTGCACGCTCTCCCCCCTCTCCCCGCTACGGGTACTCTAACCAAACTTTATAAAAAGTGTCAGAACAGTTAAAAAAATCTGTGTCACGATTTAAATTTGGACAATTATAAATTTAAGTTGGACGATTCTACTCAAACTGTGGCCGTGTATGTTTGTGGAGGACCAATTTCGATCTGTTTAAACCCGAATCGTATTATTATTAATATTATTGAGAAAATATTATTATTATTATTCAGGGGGGAACAAATGCGGTGCAGTTTGTCGTGTCTTGTCGGGTCACATTCCATCCTTAACTTAAGCCAGTGCTTGTTTAGAAGAAGCCTTCTCCCACTAATTGCTATTTCTTCTCTCTCTCTCTCTCAACACATTTGACATCATCTTCTCTTCTGTGGTTTAGAACTTAAAAGCCCTACTTACTGTCTTCTCTCTGCTCAGCGCAAGAACTTACCTAAAAAGAAACTACCAGTTACTTTTTAAGTTTCTTCCGTAGCTATAATTATGTGATAGCCTCTTCTCTTTTTTGACCTCTCTCTCTCTCTCTTGCCGTCTTTCTTTCTTTACGCCTTTCTTGCTAGAAGGAAGTGGGCAAGTTGAACAGAGGGAAGCAGAACCAACAATGGGAGTTAGTACTAGCAACCTAGTCATCAGATGGGTCAACTTTCTCACTATGGTATATGCTCTTTTTCCCTGTATTATATTTTAGCCTTTTCCACCTTCCATTTTTTTTTGAAGGGGGCATCCACCTTCCATTTTGATGCACATTTTGGCTACTGGGATTTTTGCACCTAAAGTTCTGACCTTTTCTGTTTGCTCGTCTTTTCTTTAAAAAAAATGTCTGGGCTTGATTTTGCCTCCACTTGCAATTGTTTATTTTACACACTAGTGAGTTGGGTCTGAAGTTCACTCTTTGAAAATTGATACCAAATGTTCATAGTGGTCATTATGGTTTAATTTAGCGGCTGGTGGGTGTAGTTAAGTGCAGTTAGTAGTTTGTTAAGGTAGGTTTGCATTTTCAGTGCTGTTTTTGTTGCAATGCCAATGTGTGGTAGATTTAGGTATCCAAATGTGTAATCCTTCGGTGGCTGGGATTAACCCGCTCAATAACGAACCGATTTTTAGTTACCGATTAGAGAAGGTCGATGCGATGACATGGTGCCTAATGCTAGAACTTTTGACTTGATGGTATTTATCAACAAGTGACTGAATTCTTGTATGATTAACTTGTGACCCTTAGGCTTGATACGCTAGCTTAGTCCAAACTAGCGTAGGACAGGAAGTACGAACAGCCACAGTGCCAAAGGATTAACCCACTCAGAGTTGATCCAATCTTAACAAAAGAATGGGTGCACCTGTGAAACCCTGACAGAGGACAGTGTCAATCAAGAAAGGAGAATATGCCGATAGATAGACCAAAACGCAAAACGGAGGAAAAGTTTCACAAATCCATGTGAAATATAGCGAGCTTAATACAAATGTTAAGCATGCTATGCTGTGTTTGATTGGCATGTTATGGCTGATAGGGACGGGAAAGTCTGCTCTAAACTTTCTTGTCTTGGCTTTTTGGAGACGAAAAATGTCACTTTGTGTGACTGTATATGGTTTTTTTCTGTATCCCTTACACATTGTCATTTTTATAGTTTTTAGCCATTGCCGTCATTGGATTTGGTGTCTGGTTGAGCACGCACCATGACAGCTGTAGAAGATCTCTCACTTTCCCTGTGATGGGCCTTGGCGCTGTCATCTTCGTAATGCAAGTCACACTTTGTAGTTTTTAATTATCCGTGTCTTCAGTTATGTTTCTTGCTTCTGATCAGAGGCAATTTTGTCTTAATTACTTGCAGATCAATAGTTGGATTCTTGGGTGCATTGAAGAATAACACCATATTGTTGTGGATTGTATCCCTTCTAAGTTCTAAATCCTTATTGTTGTTCGAGTTTCTGGCTAGGAACATAAACGCCCTTCTTCTATTATATGTCCCGTGTGTTCCCCTTGACCTTTGCTTTCAGTATCTGATTATGCTGTGCTCCATTTTGGTGGCTATTCTGGGCTTCACCGTATTGGCGTAAGTACCCAAGTTTTTGCTTCTGTAACCAACTTCATTCTGAGATGTATTTTACTTATTGTACCTTGTTCTTTGAATTATAAAATCTCTACTTTTTTTAATTATGTGAGGCATAATTAGTAGCCAATTGATCCATAATCCTAACATCCTCTATTGCGCCAACAATATCTCAATTCTCATGAATACCATGGTCATCGAGCCATAATTGATTTTTAGGAAGATCTGCGGTGAATTTAGGAGGTGATTGTCGTTTTATATAACGAAGCAGCCACGGAGAAAGAGTTTCAGACATTCAGACGTACTATTTTGGGCTATTTGGAAACTAGCCTTGTGCTCTTACCTCAATTTTCAGCCATTCTCAATCTAGCAAGCAAATGAATATTGAAGCAATTTTGTGCGCTTTCATAGTTGTCTGCCTGTAACACTGGAATGTCATCATTTTTTAGGTTTATTGTAACCAATGGTGGATCGGGCCACACAGTCCCCGGGTTAAGGTAAGAAACATGCAAGTGCTTGACCAAAAATATCATTCTTCCTCTTTACGGTGTTTTCCATTCGCAATGTGGAATGCGATACTTGAAATAATCTAAGTAGTAGATTGTGGATGCATAAAAGTGATTTGTTCGTTCTTTGATGCTTTGCATGATGTTAGGTCTATAGCTGATGCATGGAAAAGTTGGTGAAACTTCTTGGATGTTATTTTGTCGATCCTTTTCGTCCATAAAGAGAGAATTTGGTGGTGGAAGTCACTGATGATATAATCTTTTGACTAGGTACAAGGAGTATAAACTTGAAGATTACAGCTCATGGTTTCTTAAACAGGCAAGACTAAATTCCCTTTAAATCAGAAAGAATTGCAATGATCAACCATCTACCTTGATGCAAATTGTGAAAGATATTCTCCATTGATCCTTTGATTGGTGAACTTTCTGTACTTCAGCTGAATGATACCGATAAATGGAACCATCTGAAGAGCTGTCTTGTAAAATCCGACGATTGCAAAAACCTACCCAAAAAGTACAAGGTTCAACTTCAATCCACAATCCATTCCCAATACAGTTTTTATTCACGCATATGTCCTAAAAATTCTTAATCCACTTTCCTGAAAGCCGTGGACTTGGTTTCATTTACTTGCTTGACTGCCTAATGCAGACTCTAAAGAAGTACAAGCAGGCAAAACTAACTCCAATTGAAGCTGGTTGCTGCAGACCTCCATCTGAGTTAGTTCCTTTGCTTCCTCCTCCTCGTCTTCAAGTTGCAGTTTTCCCCGAGTTCACTGAAAAGTCAATTGTAAGAGACGGTGCCCTTTTGCACTTACTTTGCAGGTGCGGGTACCCTGCCATTAACGCCTCGTATTACGACTTGAGCTTTCATCCCAGCAGTTCCGACAGCGATTGCACACTGTACAAGAACTCCAAGACGATTAAGTGCTATAGCTGCAGTTCTTGCAAGTAAAATCTCGTGATTCATTTTTCCGTACTTATTTGTAAACCGTACGTAATGCGCCTGCCTCACCGATTCTATCTATATTCGTAGGGCGGGAGTGGCACAATATATGAAAACCGAATGGAGGGTGGTCGCCATTTTTAATGTGGCCCTGTTCGTTATCCTGGTAAGTCATTACCTCCTTTCGGATTTATTTTCGATCATTGCATGAAAACTGATCAAAGTCTGTACAAACCCGTCATAGCTGTTAATTATCGTGCCTTGACAAAACCTGCAATTCCAGCTAACAGTTTACTTCGTCGGATGCTGCGCGAGGCGAAACGCCGCTAGGACTAGGAGTAGCTTTAAAGTTTGAAGAGAAGCTGAGGTTGACTGTCAAATGATTCCAGATCTCAATGGGATGAAGATGGTTGAATCTGTATAATCCGATTCGGTTTAATTGATTTTCCCTCTTAATATCTTTGCGAGTGTGTTCGAGCCTTGAACAATGTAAAGATTGTATCCAGATCCGCGGTAAATTTCGTTGTTCTCGTAGTAGATTCTAAAGTTTGATTTATGATTTTGTTTATAGAATTAAATTACATTTTTCGTTAACACATGTTCGACAAACATCCTTTGGGGATCGGATCAGACGAGCTGAACCAGAAATTCTGACTTTTCTGCGGAAGAAAGACAGACTTTTCTCTTGGTTGAAGAATCAAAACTATAATCAAAGATTTTTCTTCAGCTGTCAATTTAATGTGTTGTCTTTCCAAAAAAAAAAAGAAAAAGAATTTAATATGTTGCCACGAGTTTTTGAATTGGAAACTTGTTCCATTCTATGATCAAATCTTTGTTCATATTTTGGGATCGTCTCCTTTACGCTAATTTTAAACGAGACAATGGTTCCCAATCTTCTGGTAAATATAACAACTTTATTTTATAAAATAATTTTCCTAATTTTAATTAATAATCATGTTATTCCATAACATGAAGTAATTATATGACGCATCGGTAGTTTCAGTTTCCTGTCTCGATGCTTGTCTTCCTAGTTTACTGTGTTTGTTCTTGTATGCTTATTTCTAGTTCATGATTGATTTGAAAGTCTAGATTTAGTAGAAATTAGGTGAATAACTATTGAAGGGAAATAACTAAAAAAATTTAAAAAATATAGGTATGAAATTGCAGAAAAAAATAAATCATTAAAGATATACCATTCAAAATGAAATAGTAAAATCTAAATTTTAAACAACTAAAAAATTATATATTATTCAAAATTTATTTAATGTTACACATTCTAACCAAAACTAAAAAAAACTATCACCATTCTAGAAACTATGGCAGCTAAATATTGGTACAATACATCTATAAATATTAATATTTTACTGATTATCTAATATTAATTATATTCTAAAATATTATTAAAATTATGAAATTTAATGACAAAATTAAATCTAAGAATTATTAAATAATCTCCATCATAAAAATAAGACATTTTACTGAATCCAAACCTTTCTTGCTGCTTTGTTTCTGATTATTGAAAATATCAATTGTTCCCTATTTTTTATTTTTTATGTTACTAGAGATTAACTAATTCAAATTTAAATTGTATGATTCCAACTCTCCAACTCAGTTGATATCATGGCCAGCTGTGAGGAGCAGATACCACGGGAATAAAAAACTTCCGGGTAATTCTCATTCCTTAATTGTAAGACCAGTTTACAGCCTATTTGGAAACTCCAAAAAAAATGGGAAATGAAGTTTTTTTGGGAGTTTTAGAACCACTTTGATATTTAATCTACTCAGTCAACTAACATGGGCGGAGGTATACAAAATTTGGGGAGTGAAGTAAATTTTTAATTTTTTAAGATATAATAGGTTAATTAATTTTTTAGTTAGACAAAATTTCTAATTTTAGTGGGAACATACATTTAAAAATATACTTATTTATCAAACAAAAAAAAATTAAGTCAATGATAGCTATGCTACAATTGACTAATCCAAGTTAGAATCAATAGAACTTTTAAAAAATGACAAATTTTTTTTAACAAAGATTTAATAGTATGAACCGGAAGATATTCAATGCTTTAGTCTCCCCTCCAACAACTGATAGAACAAAAAAAAAAAATCATGGGACGAAGAAGATTATGTGATTTGTCTGCAACGGTCTTTTTTCTTGCTTCTGTCATCGCATCAGCTTCTGCTGCTGCATCAGATACGATATCCACTGGCCAACTAATCGAGGATGGACAGACCCTCGTTTCGAAGGAAGGCCGATTCGAGATGGGGTTCTTCAGCCCGGGAGCTTCCACTAATAGGTACCTTGGAGTGTGGCACAATAAACCGGCTAAAAGGGTGGTTATATGGGTGGCGAACCGGAACGTTCCGATCAGGGACAATTCCGGGGTGCTGAAGGTCAATGAGAGCGGACGGCTCGTTGTCACCGATGGCAGCAGCCGGGTTCTATGGTGTTCGGATGTGTCGGGGCCGGTGCGAATTCCGGTCATGCAGCTTTTGGACTCGGGAAACCTTGTTGTTAGGAATGCAAGTGATGAAGGTTTCTTGTGGCAGAGTTTTGATCATCCGTGTGATACGATGTTGCCTCATATGAGAATTGGAGTGTCTGGTGGCTCCGAAAGGTACTTGTCATCATGGAAGAGTGCTGATGATCCGTCCATCGGAGACTACACGTTTCGGTTCGACACTAACGGTCTCGAGGCAAAAACCCATTGGCGTTCGGCTACGACTTATCGAGCTGGTCCGTGGAGTGGCCATCAGTTCAGTGGCAGGCCATATCTGAATCCGAACTCTGCATTTAACTCTACAGTCTTCACTGTTGTTGCTAACCAGAAGGACAAGTACTTCTATTACAAATTTGTTGACAGCTTGGTGATTTCGACGTCTGTTCTGAAACCCGATGGCAATTTGGATCGATACAGTTGGGCGGACCGCACCAGAAGCTGGATGGTTTACAAGTCATCGCCATCCGATATGTGTGATATCTACGCATTATGCGGTGCTTATAGTAGTTGTGACATTGCCAACTCACCTGGATGCGTTTGTCTGGACGGATTCGTGCCTGCATCCCAAGAAAACTGGTACCAATCTGACTGGTCTCGCGGATGCGTAAGGCAGACTCCTCTGCATTGTAGGAGTGACGGGTTCGTTAAATACGCTAATCTTAAGCTGCCGGATACAGAAAATGCAACAGTGAGAGAAGGCATGACACTTGAAGCTTGCAGGATTATGTGCTCAAAGAACTGCTATTGTATGGCCTTTTCTAGCTTTAACAGGACAGATGGAGGAGGGACTAGATGCTTTCTCTGGTACGACGACATCGTCGATATCAAAAAGTTTTCGCGGTACGGGCAAGATCTTTACGTCCGGATGGCTTCTTCAGTTGTAGGTAGGTAACTAGAGCATAAACTTTCTAATGTTCTTTCCTCTTCTGTCAGATTTTCATTACGATAATTCCTGTTCGATGTATAGAGCACGAAAATGTTATGAAGGCTAAGGCTAAGGCCAGATCCAACTTCAACAAACAAATCGCAATTGCAGCCGGATTTGCGATATTGGAGGCAATGCTGCTGCTACTCCTGGGCGCGTTTGTTTACAGAAGGAAGAAGCCATCCAAGGGTACAGTATTCTCTTCGGTCTAAAATATTCTGCGACTAATAACCGCGGAGTTTTTCGTATGACTTCAAGGAAATGGAGGATTGACAGTAGTATAATTTTTGGTTTTTCAGGGAAAGCGTTGGCTACTGTACGAAGCATGATTCTTGATAGCAAGGGTGATTCTAAAGAAGTTGATTTGCGGTTGTTCGATTTGGAAACTGTAGCTGATGCAACGGACAACTTTTCCGTTGTCAATAAACTTGGAGAAGGAGGTTTTGGATCTGTTTACAAGGTAACAATGGATCAGAGAGTTCCAATTGTCTGCGACGCTGCAGAGATTCTCATTAACATTAATTGAACATGTAGGGAGTCCTCAAAGATGGACAAGAAATAGCTGTAAAGAGGCTCTCAAAGCATTCAAGACAAGGGCCGGATGAGTTTAAGAACGAAGTCCTGCATATTGCGAGACTTCAGCACCGGAATCTCGTGACACTCCTAGGTTGCTGCATTGACGAAGACGAGAAGATTTTGATCTACGAGTTCATGCCTAACAAGAGCTTGGACTCTTTTATCTTTGGTGTGGCTACTCATCTTTTTGATTACCGACTATGTTTTGCTCAACATTTGATAGTGAACTCTTGTGTTTGTTCAAGATGAAACACTGCTTGGTTGGCCACAACGGTTTCGAATTGTCAAGGGGATCGCTCGAGGGCTCCTTTATCTTCATCAGGACTCGAGATTCAGAATCATCCACAGAGATCTCAAACTCAGCAACGTCTTGCTAGATCGAGAAATGAACCCGAAGATTTCAGACTTTGGCCTTGCTAGAAGCTTCGCAGCAGATGATGAGACCGAGACCAGAGCTAAAACGAGAAATGTGGTTGGAACATAGTTAAGCATCTCCGAAACCTAGTTCTGTATGCTCGACCTGAAATTGACTTCATTCTGATATTCTTGTATACTGTCCTGATACAGTGGTTACATGTCACCGGAATATGCATTAGCCGGACGATATTCGACGAAGTCCGATGTGTTCAGTTTCGGTGTAATGGTGCTGGAAATAGTTTCAGGTCAAAGCAACAGAGGATTTTCTCACCCGGAGCACCACCTCAACCTTTTGGGACATGTAAGTCACGTGATGTGATTGAAAGTTTCTCTCGGAAGAATATACAGACTCCTCCTAATTATCTTTGTAACACAAGAACATGATTGTCATGAATCTATCAGGCCTGGAGACTATACAAGGAAGGAAGATGCTTGGAGCTGGCTTCTTCCGTTCAGAAATGGCGAACCGAGTCATCGGTCAATCCCGAAGCCCTTCGCGTGATCCAAGTCGGTCTGTTGTGCGTGCAACAGAGTCCGGAAGACAGGCCGAGCATGTCCGCCGTGGTGTCCATGTTGAGTGGCGAAGGTGCATTGTTATTGCCACATCCTAAACAGCCAGGCTTCTTCTCGGAGACCGATATGGCCGGACTAGGATCTTCATCGTCTTATCGGAATCAGCAATTCTCGCTTAATGGAATTTCCACCTCGTCATTACGCGCAAGATAGCCAATGTCTGAAACATGTTTCTTGGGCTACAAAATCGGCTTTCCCGTTTCTAGGCTAAACCAAAAATAATAATAATAATAATCTGTGCATTTAACCAACTCTTGGTTGGTTTATTGTTCACAATTTATATTAGGTGTGTTTGTATATATTTTTCATAGATGGTCTTTGGAAAGAGGTTTGTAATTTTGTACTCTCACATTGAGAAATGTCTTCACTTAGTACAATTGCGTACCATGTTTTGATTACCTGGTATCCAAAACCAAGAATTAAGAGTTTCTTCAACTTAGGAAATTGCAAGGTGTTGCTTGTTATCTTGAACGTGTCCGAGAATATCATGTTGGAAATCGGATGTTGGGAGTGGGAAGTAAGTGCAATCATTCTATACTTCGTGAATCATGATGGTCTTAGAACGTGTTGCACTTTGACGAACAAATGCAATTATAAATTATAAATTTCAAATAATTATCTAAATTTTTTAAGTTGGATATATGGGAAATTAATTTTACACATGGTCAGTAGCAAAAGAGGGGTACGAGTGACTAACCCTACCAGTCTCTTAAAAGTTAAAACCCTCCTAGCTCCAAACACCACCATCGATGAGTCCCTCGGCCATTCTCACGCGCTCCCGAGCTTCGTCGTCCCCACTCGCGACCCTCATCTTCGTCCGCCTCATGGGCGGAGGCCCCCGGACCTTCCCCGGGGGAATAAACAAGTGGCAGTGGAAGCGGCTACACGAGAAGAAGGCCAGAGAGAAGGAGAAGCGCCTCCTAGACCAAGAGAAGCAGCTTTACGAGGCTCGTATCCGGTCCGAGATGCGCGCCTCTCTCTCCTCGAAGCCTGGCCCGTCCCCAACCGCCTCAACGCACTTGCCTGTCTCCTCCAAGGACCAGATCAAACTGCTTGCGGATCGGTTCATGAAGGAAGGAGCCGAGGATTTGTGGAACGAGAGCGATGGACCGGTGAGATCTTCCGAATCGAGGCCAAGGTCCGTGGCGTCGGGCCAGAGGGGATCGGTGAGTTCGCCTCTCGACTTGAGGAAGTTGTTTGGGGATAGGGAGAGTGGTGGGAGGGCAGGTAGTTTTGTTAAGGCTAGGGATTATTCGGTTTATAGAGGCGGGAGTTGTTCGAGCGATGAGGACGAGGAGGATGTAGGTTGGGTTAAACGAGAATGGTTGGGTGAGGTTGGGAGTAGTGCGGCGTTGGGGAAGTGCGATGTGAAGCTCACCAAGCGCAGGCCGCTTAAGAAGATCGAGGACATGGCTTTATCTCAGGAGGTGGAGTTGATTAGACAGCAGGTTGAGCAGAGGAAGATGGGTGGATGTAGAATAGAGCAGGAAAGGAAGAGGGACCAGGAGGAGGGAGAGACGTCGGTCCTTATTGAGAAAAGGTGACATTTCTAATGTTAAGACTCATGTGGTTCGCAACATTGGAAATAATTAGTCATTGGATCTGTGATTTTGTGGTTTGGTGGTTGGTTTTGTTGTGTGTTCAGATTTGATGAGTGCGGGATATCTCCGTTGACCGTCAGAGCACTAACAGCTGCTGGATATGTGCATATGACAAGGGTTCAGGCAGCCTCCCTCCCTGTTTGTCTTGAGGGTACTGTCTCTGTGGGTCAATCTGTTAACTCCTTTATTTTACAGAAGTTTTATCAGTTACAGATTGAAACGTATTTTTGTGTATCCATTGCATATGATCTGGTTTTCATTTGATCCTTGGTTTCGTGTATCCATCCCAATCTTCTACACCTTTTGCAATGATGACACTCGTGTCACGCGTAATGATATATATAATGAAAAAGGGAGTTGAACACGGATCACTACAGAGATCTGGGAGCAACATTTGCTATGAAATATTTACCTCAATATTCTGTGGAAGGTTTAATTATCCTTGGACTTTGATACCCAGTTATGAGTTGGTTCTTGAAAATGATTCTTGATTTATTTCATCAACTGAAAGTTTCATTTGCTCAGTTTGTGGGTAAAAAATATAAATACGGAGCTGATGTTTCTTTGAATTGGAGCAGGCAAGGATGCTTTGGTGAAAGCTAAAGCTGGAACAGGGAAAAGTGCTGCCTTTTTGGTACATCACCAACTTCTTGAGTCCTTGTAGCTGCATTTCTTACTTTTTGATCTTGTCTTTCGAAGCTGTCATTGACCACTGAACAGCTTCCTGCTATTGAATCAGTTTTGAAGGCAACAAATAACAATATCGACACACGCCTGCATTCAATACATGTTCTTATTCTCTGTCCCAACAGAGAACTAGCCATTCAAATTGCTGCAGAAGCAAATGCCATGGTGAAATTCCATGATGGCATAGGCATTCAGACACTCGTTGGTGGAACACGTTTCAAGGATGATCAGAAACGCATGAAGGCACATCCTTGTCAGGTTTTATTTCGTCAATGTGTTGTCATCTTCCAATTATTTTTTCAGATTCTTTTCATTTTCCAATTTTGATGGACAAACAATAATTGGGATAGGGATAGAAGGCATCGGTATACCAATTTTTAGAACCTTGCTCAACAGTGATTTACTTGCTACCTTTCAGATAATTGTTGCCACGCCTGGTCGGCTGCTGGATCACATTGAAAATAGGGGTGGTTTGTCTATTCATTTGATGGGATTAAAAATGCTTGTACTTGATGAAGCTGATCACTTGCTGGACTTGGGTTACAGAAAGGACATTGAGAAACTTGTAGACTGTTTGCCTCGCCAGAGGCAGTCTCTGCTCTTCACTACAACAGTACCGAAAGAGGTTAGTGTTCCCACATCGGCACATCCAGCGGCCTGGAATATGTCTCAGCAGTTGGAATACTAAATTTTACTTGCTTTCCATGATTTTGAGCTTGCAGGTTAGACGAATATCGCAGCTTGTATTGAGAAAGGAGCATGACTTCATTGATACAGTTGGTGTTGGTTCTGTTGAAACTCATGCAAAGGTATCCTGCCCATCACTTCTTTCAAAGATTTTTGACGTGGAACATTTAAGAATGGCCAAACTTGTATAAATTTTGTTTGGATAATAGTTTTGTACCTTTTTACAATGTAAAATGTTCAAAGCACATCCACTTTGGTGCGCCATTCCTGGAACCTCAAACCCTTTTGACATCCCACTTTTTAGTTTTTACCTATTCAACTGAGTTCTTCCCCTCCTGATACCTCTGTCTCCAAAATAATATATGCAGGCATTTTCATTTTTATTCTCCATGGTCAAATGTCGATACTCATTTTTTGTTCATAAGTATGGTTTTTTTTAGGTTAAGCAATCCTTTCTAGTAGTGCCACATGAACGAAATTTTCAAGTAGTGCATCATCTTCTCAAGGAGCATAAATTACAGACTCCAAATTACAAGGTAACATTCTAAACCAAGAAGTATAGTGGGATAGTATATTATTTGGAATTTTCCTCTTGAACTTGATTATGAATCAAACTTTTGAACCCAGGTTATTGTTTTCTGTACAACTGCGATGGTCACATCGCTCTTGTATGACTTTCTTCGAGGCATGAAAATGAATGTCAGGGAGATGCATTCCAGGAAGCCTCCAATTTTCAGAACTCGTGTCTGTGACGAATTCCGAGAATCGAATCGGATAATTTTTGTTACATCGGATGTTTCAGCACGTGGAATGAATTTTCCTGATGTCACCTTGGTCATCCAGGTATTTAAGAAACAAACTCTGGTTTTCTTCATCACTTGAGATAAGTGAAGTGGGATAGGTGATTGTATTTGTGCGTGATAAGTGGAATAGGATTGCAACTTCGTTAGTTCTGTTATAGATGACCTTTTTCTTCTTCTATGGGAACGTGAAGAATCTGAATGTGGCTTGAAGAGAGACTCATGTGAAGCCTACTAATATGCATCAAGTTTGATACACTCAGGTTGGTATACCATACGATCGTGAACAATATATTCATCGGCTTGGAAGAACAGGGCGGGAAGGCAAAGATGGAGAAGGCATTTTATTGATTGCACCATGGGAAGAACATTTCCTGGAGGTGATCAAAGACCTTCCCCTTCAAAAGCTTCCTACTCCGGCAATAGATCAAGAAACTCAAACAAAGGTATCTGATAACGTAATTAATCTCGTCCCTTTATTTGAATGCTTGATTGTAGCTATATCGGGCTAAACAAGTTCAAATAAGAAAAATAAATAAATTTTCATGACTTAAATGACAAAAAAATTATTTGACAACTTTTTCGTTGAGAGATGCAGCATTTTGAATTTCTTTCCCTCTAAATGGATTGGCTAATTCTTATCAATGGTGATGTAGATAATGTGAACAATCTTGTTTAATTCTCAATGCCTGTGTTTTTTTCTCAGATGGAATTGTCCATGTCAAAGATTGATAATAGCTTGAAGGAAGCTGCTTATCATTCATGGCTAGGATATTATAACTCGATCAGGGAAGTTGGTAGGGACAAGACTACGCTCGTTGAGATGGCAAAGAAATTTGCCGAGTCCATAGGGTTGCAAAAACCTCCTCCCCTCTTCAGGAAAACTGCTCTGAAAATGGGTCTGAAAGATATTCCAGGTATTCGAATCCAACAATAGCTATATCATAAAATTGTACCTGTATTATTATATCAGTCCTATATGATACTGAGCTGAGAGTGGCTGCTTTAAAGATCTTCCGAGGACATGTTCTATCTGTTCAACCTTGCGAATTTGAATATTTATTTGACCTTCGTTGGCTAAATAGCACCCCCTCCGCTCCATTTTTGGATTGGACGCTCCGCTCTTCCGCTGTAATAACTATGATTGAATCTGCCTTCAGTATTTCCCTGATGTAACCAAACTAAGCTTGAGACTCTGTTTATATAGCTTGAGACTTGGAAGATTAAAACCCATAAAAATTGAACAAACACTTTTTTTTAGTTCTTATCGTTTTCAGTAACCTAATATGACTTTAATAATGCTTTTTAGTCCCCGGCTCTATTACCAAAAAATAATTCTGACGAGGCAACAACGGAATAACAAAATTGTCCTTCAATCAAAATTTAAAAAACAAACCCCTCTGAGTTTTTTTAGTATTATTGTGTATGAGATTTTTTACAAATTTGGTGTTGAAAAATTATATTTTGTGGATTTTTGGAGTCCATGTATATACGTGAATTTTTTTTCGTATACTTGATTAATATATGAAAAAAATATTGCCTATTAATTATATCGATTAATTGTCCATTACCAATGATACATAGATAAAATATGTTTGGTTTAATGGTCAATATCTCATTTCCTTGATCTCAAGATAACTTATTCTGGGCCTAAACCAAAAGACTCAAAAAAAAACCTAGCCTCCTCTCTCTCTCTCTCAAAAAAACCTAGCCGCTTCCCACGTAAGGGGGGAGGCTCATACTGGGCCGGCCTCCCCCCTTGCTCTTCACCCTTTTCTCTTCATCCTCTACGGCGGGCCAGTTCTCGACTGCTGCTTCCACGACTCCTTAAGAAACTCTGTTTGCCGTTTGTTTTTCCTTTTCTTTCTGTTTATTTTGTCCTATTTCTTCCGTTAAATAACGGAGTGATTCTCTCCTTGTGAGAGTTTTCGTCTCTCCTTGTGAGAGTTTTCGTCTCCCCTTGTGTGAGTTTTTTGTTGTTTTTCCAGTTGTTTTAGTTCTATTTGTATCTTTGTTTAGCTCTATGGTTTACTGCATGGTCACCAATGGAAAACTACTCCAGTTCTGGAAGAGATCTTCGCGAAAGATGGACTATCGCTCCCATCCATGGCTAGATCCAGATAGGGAAGTACCATAGCGAAGGGGATGATTTGTATTTATTGTTTTTCCATAACTGCACTTTGTAGATGCCGGATGGCTTATTATCAATGAATGAAGTTTCTTATTCTCAAAAAAAAAAAAAATATCTCATTTCCTTGGTGTCTTCCACAAGTTGGAATCCCACTCTCCAATTTTTGCTGACTAGTTTTACCGAAAGCTAGGGGTGAGGATGAACCCGACCAAATTGTAGAGGATTGTCAACTGTAACTATCGTCCATGACTATGATAGTAAATAGTTTTACAAAATTTTCATTTTTCATATGTTTTGATTATTAAATCTTCAATAGATTATAATTTTTGATACAAAATTGGTTTCTTCTATAATAGTAGGTTTTTGGAAGGAAATTTACCGATATACAAAAATTTATGACATTTTATTTTGAAAATTAATTTTGAATTTTTTAATGTAAAAAAATCAATTTTGAAACACCTTTTTTGAAAATGCTTTATGAAATAGAAAAACTTCATTTTCGTATAAACTAAATTACGATTAAAGATTTATTTTGGAAATAGTAGCTATAATTAACGCGTGGGAGAAGACAGTGAGTGACTCGATATTTAAGAAAGAAAAATAATTTTCAAAATTGATTTTATTAATATGATGAATTGGTGAGTATATTCTAATAATAAATAATTAAATGCTATTCACTGTGATGATTTATTATTCGTTTATAGATAAAGTTAATGGAAAGTTAACTAGAGTGCAATGGCTTTGACATATTATTTTTATAAAATTTAATTTATTATTGGGTTACTGAATTTTTTTTAAAATTATTTTCTTACAAATGACTACCTAATAAAACATTTGGCATATATTTTGTATATGTTTGTGGTTTATTGAAGTTTCAATAGTTAAAATATACGAAAATAAAATTGTGTAAATTTATTTTATACAAAAATGAAAATTTATCATTTTATAGGACAATGACGAAAAATATGTACGAAAATTTATTTTTCTTTTCAAAGAATACAAATTTAATAACAAAAATTAATTTTCAAAAATGAAATATCATAATGTTTTGTAAATCGCTAAATTGTTTAAAAAAATATATGATTACAGAAAAATAATTTTGTATCAAAATTTATGGTCTATTGAAGATTTAATAATTAAAATATATGAATGTAAAATTTGTAAGACTATGTAATACCAAAGTGAAATGTTATCATTTTATAAGAAAAAAACAAAAAAAATTGTTTAAAAAATGATTTGGGAGAGAATGGAAGTTGAACTTGGGCCAAGATGCCAAGGGATTAAGAGCATGACTACTAGATCAAATGTGTTTGTTTGTGTTAAATGTTAGCTATCTTATATACCAATTTTTTTTATGTGTATTAAAAAATTGTGTATTAGTCAGATAATTAATTAGTATAATTAATACACTAATTTTTTTCGTATATTTATCACGATACATGAAAAAAAATTCTTCTAGCCACATGAACACCAAATTTGCAAAAGAAATTTGTCAATATCAAATTTATAAATAATAGAGCAAATTCAAAAAAATCGGGTGCAAGACTCCCCCTCTTTCCCTAGTCCCAATACAAAGGAGGAGAGAGCACTTCAAATCAAGGAAACCCAACTCACATATGGGTTTTTTTTCTGGATCAACTCGATGTAAAGACTCAATCAATCTTTAGCATCCCTTATGAAGGAACCGACCGGTGGGCATTTAAAGAATAAGGGACGAGGAAATAGAGTAAAAAAAAGGAAGGAGATGATGAGAAGAAGTGGCAAAGAAATGTTATCGTAATTATTTTTATCATCAAATAGTTTGGGTTTTTCTCTTGAGATTTTTTAATTGCGAATTTTACTTTTGACTGGCCAACTCTTCCCTCCTCCCTCTCTTCTCTTTGGCTTCTCTGTGTCCTTCCAGGATGGTGTTTATGTACTCCCTCTCTCTCCTCTCCCTCTTTCTCTCTCTAAAAATGTGAGTTCAGTGTTGTGTTTCTAGAGAGAGGGGGTTGAAAGGTGGTGGGAGGCGTAAGGGTTGTACTAGTAATAACAATTTCAACGTAAAGGGAGTGTATTATGATTTAAATAAACTTTTTAGTTGAAAAAAGTTACACAGATTTTAAAAGACTTTGCAAGATTTTCATGACTTTGTAGGATTCTGCAGCATTTTAAGTCACGATTTTAATGAAGTTTGTGGGACTACTTTGTAGAATTCGCATAATTTCGTGGATTTTTTAAATACTATAAGTGTTCAATATTTTAAAAAAAAGCCTAAGAAAAAAAATAAAAATAATAATTCATTGAAATCTTTCTTGATTCAAACTTCATAGTTTTCTTTCTCTTTTCCCTTTCCTTTATTATTTCCTTGTGAATCTCCCATTTGAATTACTAAAACAACATATGTTGAAAACTAATTATATAAATAATCATGGATTAGAATGCTTATTAAATTTA
>SOPF01026589.1:108111-194016 GCA_012979155.1 Hypericum perforatum | reverse complement strand
GGATTGTTTTATGAATTTGGTATTTATAGATACCACTAAAAAGTCATTCAAACTCCCCTAATACAGCAATCCTTAAAAATCCTTATATTTTTGAATACCAATAAATTGTTTTTAAGTTGTAAAAAGTCTAAAATGAATACCAATGGGTTTTAATGGACATTTTTTAAAAATTGGAAATCCAGATTAAATGTCACTGGAATTTTTTAAAGTGACATAAAATCTTGATTAAATATCAATGATATGTTTTACTTAAAAAATCATTTTAAAATCCTATGAAATCCTAAGCCAATACACTCCTTAGTATGCGAGATTCCTTTTTGTTTAATTAATTGGTTTGTAGTTGGTGTTTAATTGGATGTACTTTATATTTAGTTAATTAGGTGTTCATCATGTTGTTAAGTATGTTCCTGGTATTTTCGTGTATGTTCATGTATTTTATAAGTTGAAGAAAGTAAATTTTTATTTTTATTTTGATTGAAGGACAATTTTGTCATTTCCTGTAATTCTTCATCGGAATTATATTCTGATGACATAGTCGAAAACTAAAAGACATATGCTATTAAGTCAAATTTGAAAGATCGAAAAAATTATTCCAAACAATAAAAATTAAAAAGAGTGTCTATGCAAAGAATAAGGAAATTATGGTAATTATCCCAAACTTTATTGTACCGTAAATGAGTAGAATCACTTGTATTAATCTGCATCCATTTTCTGATTGTAGACCTCTTAAACTAACATTCAGATCTTTGGTCAATTGTTCCTACACATCCTGCTCAGCTCGAGAGGCTTCATTATCAAAAAAAAAAAATGATGGAGAATAAGATGGTATCATGAACGGGTGATATTCTTTTTGGTGGGGGAACGAGTGATGTTATTGATTCAACTTGAACAGTACAAACATTTTGGAGCCATCTGAAAATTTGTTCCAATTGGATAGAGCCTCAAGAACTCATTTGCGTTAAAATTGGCTAAAATAAATTTAGCATTCGTCCGTGGTCAACTTTTGCTTGATTGACAAGTTGAATGAATATTTTGATACCAATTAGTTTCGGTAAGAAAATCTCGTCCACTGTGGTCTTTGTCAAGCTTATGGCCTTGGAATTGGTCATTGTCAATTGCGTAAGGCGGCCTGCATAGGATAGATTATAGAAGACTGAAAGCAACCGCTTCTACATGACCTTTAGGAGTATGTTTCCGTCTCAGAAATACTGTAGACATTACGTATTTCTCTTGCCTTAATTTCTTAATTCTCTTTTATTTTTTTATCAAAACTGCATGATACTCGCTAGACTAATCAGTTGAGTCACATCCAATAATAAAAAATGTTAACACGCTCTCTACACTAATCTGAAGTTTGATTTCATATTAGCATTTCCTAAACAAGGCATGGTAAATATTTTCCGATTTTTCACCAAAATTTTATTTCTTAGACATGTCGAATGATATGTTTTAAAAATTTATATGAATTTATGTTCATAATTTCTCCGATCAAATTCAAAAGTGAAAAATTATGTTATCTAGAAGTTGAGGAGCATTTTCAGACGTCACGTTAATTAGTTTAGTAAATATCTGAATTTTTTGTTCTGTTTTTCATCTCGATATTATTTTTTACACGCGTTGAATGATAGTTCTAGAAAAATCAAACTTCTCATTAATCCAACTCACAATTTTACCTGTCGATATGCGAAAGTTGCCTTCGTCATGTAAAATCCAATTGATTTGACTGTTATTCTCCATTGAAATTTATTCTGGCCATATACGGAATTTATTTTCCACGAAACCACTAGCACTCTCACACGATATGCGTATTTGTTTGGACGTTGACAATGAAAATCTCCTTGCATACCACCAAAACATTGGAGAGAGAGAGACCTCATTCTTCTTTGCGAATTAGAAAACGTTGATGATTTCTTATTTCCGCGACGACCAAAGAAATAAGGAAATGAATGGATGAAGATAAAATTGTCTAGTTGCAATAATGCAACTACTTCCCATTTCAGAAGAAAATAAAGTAAAAACCGGTGTAATATTCCCAAAAATTTTCTTCTTGTTGCAAGGGAGTCAAGTTACTCTCACTAATTATTTAGATCGTCCGCGAAATTGTTAGACTTTGTATTATATCTGACCCAGGGTTCATGTACCACCGATTACTGTTTATGAATTTCCCTACACATGGTGTCAATGGTCTACGCAGATCCTGTGACCCTGTTGGTTATCACCTTCAAATCCCGATTTAGGGACTAAAAACCAAAAAAATCTATATTATCTTGTTTCTCGGTAATAAGTTGAGAAGTTTACTCATGTGAGAACCGAGATTTTAGGTTATCACCTTGAAACTTTAGGATTGAATTGAATTTGATTTGATAAGTTAACAAGTTCTTAGTTAAAAAGTTATAAAAGTAATTGCTTATTTATTTGTGCAAAAAATTATTTTTTAAAATTTTTGGATTAAATATAAAATTTTAATGATGTGGGAAACGAGATTTTAGGTTATCACCTTCAAACCTTAGGATTGAATTGAATTTGATTCGATAAGTTAACAAGTTCTAAAAAGTTATAAAAGTAATTGCTTATTCATTTGTGCAAAAATTTATTTTGTAAAACTTTTGGATTAAATATAAAATCACAAAATTTTATATTTGAAAAGAAAATGGCTAAACTGTCTCTGCATGTGATAAATCTACAACAATGTGGGCATGACCCTTGAGTGACATCGATACATATAGTACTTTTTAGCAAGGTTTTGAATACCGACCTGAGGTCGACCCGGAAATGGGTTTGTATCCTGGGTTGATCGGTTGGACTGGTCGTATCTCTAGTCTGACCAAAATTTTTTTTCTTCTTATTTTAGTATAATTTATTAAAATGTATAGGTAAATAGGTTATTTGGATTAAAAAAATAATATATATACAAAATTCTGGTCGGACCACCCGGTTCAACCAGTTTTTTGACAAAAATTCCCGGTTCAACTGGAAAATCTTCTGGTTGAACCAAAGTCCAGTTTTTAGCCTAAAAATGACCCGGACTTGTGCCCGAAACACAGTCCGACCGATTGAACTGCCAGTTAGACTGCCGGTCGGACCGCGTATTTAAAAACCTTACTTTTTAGCAACCTACATGTAGCATATATATGATTTGTTATATAATTATATCGAGATAAATGCTGAAGTATTTCGAGTGCTTTGTGAGATGAATATTGAATCGACTAACTTTCGACGATATACGAATGAACTTAGAATTTGAAATCGGATTTTTGAAGTATGATAATAATTATTTTCCTTAAAGTGTTACTTGCTCTCGCTATGCGTTGTCAACGTGTTCTGACAAATACACTTCTAGGAGTACAAAAAAAAAATAGATATTCTAAGTGGCAAGCAATAAAATATCTTTTTCAAAAATTTGTTAAAATTGTCTCGAGTGGAGGAAAAAAGATATATAAAGAATTGCAAGAAATTTTGGGATGATTCTCTAGATTGTTATCAAATGAATGTCTTATTCTTTCTTTTAGGTAGAAACCAAGAGCCACTATATTAAAAGATTATCAACCTTCAAGAGTCATCTTTCCTTCTCTACCAAAGAACTTGTTAATCATATGAATCTTTTTTCAAATATCACCATTTAAGTGTCCATTCAAATTTTTGCAACAAGACTCTTGCATGAGCCAGTCTAGTGGCAGAAAGCTTTATCTCGAAAGGTTAATCTGTTACAGGCACTTGGTTAACAATTTAAATCCATAAACCTTATAGTCTTATACATAAAAAAGATGTTTTTCCACGTGAACTTATTAGTGAGAATGTCTCAAAGTTTGAATGAAATTGAAGATGGCTTGTTTCAAATTCATGTGTGCAAACCAAAAATGATTTTATACATAAGCTATGGACAATTACAAAAGTTTACCTCCAATTTTTGTTAAAAGCAACACCACTCATGATGTTCATATAGGTGGAGTTGTTTTTTTGTGTGTCTTGGTGTCTAAAGATAATGTACTTGTCTCTTTATCTCACAAATTGACTCCATTAAGAGTATTTATAATACATCAACCTCTAACTCTAACAAATACTTTAGTCCGTACTTCTTTTTTCTGTTAGAACAATAACTTGTAATTTACCTATTGAACCTTTAGAGTAGTGGTAGTGCTAGAATAAAGGTTAGGTTACTATTATTGATGACTTGTTAGAAATGTCATTCTTAAAGTTGTACACTTTATTAAATCTCTTGTTAGTCCTTTAGTGGATGGATTTACCAAATTACTATCAGTCTGAATGAACATTTTCATAGTTATGCTTGCCAATATCAAGTACCTAATGTACTCATACCTCAAACTAATATGTCTAGATTTTCCATTATAGATTCGACTAGCTTGTACATTGATAATTGGCAATACATGCCTCGCCCATACTTCTAATAATAAATTATCGAGTATGAAATTTTTTAGGGAAAAATATAATTTTAGTACTTGCAGTTTCATGATTTTTGACATATGATTCTATCATTAGAAAATGACTAAACAAGTCCTGATGTTAGCATTCCCATTTCACTTTTTGGCTCGAGTGGCTTTCAAACCTTAATTCATTCCAAACTTAATATTTTTTACATTTTGTTCTCGACTTATTTAATATATTTCAAAAATTTCTATTTGAATAGAGAACAGAAAAGGGGTAGAGGAGGGGTAAAGGGGGAGGAGGAGAGGCGGAGTGGGGATAGGAGGAGGGAGATAGGGTGGAAAGGGGGAGGAGAGGCAAAGGAAGGGCAGAAAGGGAGGAGAAGACAGGGAGGAAGAGGAGGAATATAGGCTGGAGAAGGGGAGGCGGGGCAGAGGAAGGACTGTTATGACCCTCGTAAACTTTCTCTTGTTGTGACCATTGGTCCGACTATTTGGTTGTTTTGTGTTGGTCGGTTTTAAAACTGCGTTAGTTGAATTCGTCGCATTTTGGTAGAAAAATCATAACTCTCTCATACGAACTCGGAATCGAGCGATTCCAAAACAAGTAGACCCGTAAGACCTAGATCTACAACTTTACTAATTTGAGTTTATTCGAGAGTGGAACCCAGCGGGCGCTCGAAGGGCCAGTGACCGCTGGGGAGTTACAGATTTTTTCCGAAGCAGAGGCAAGTGGGCGCTGGGCTTGCGAGCGGGCGCTGGGCTACGTATACTTTTCTTCAAAAATCCATAACTTCTTCATACGACCTCCGATTTGAGTGATTCTAATTCGAGAACGTTCGTAACACCCAGAACTATAGCTTGGTTAAGAAAGTTTTGACATTTGAGGATTTATTTTATAGGATCATGGGAGAGGTTTTAGAGCTTGATTTTAGGTACGATCCTTGTCGGAATTGGAAGATTTTATGAAGTGGTGAACTATAAAACTTTTATGTATTGAGACATGATTTAAGGACTTGTTAGGACTAGAGTAGAAGTTTAGGTATGACTTTGGAAGATTTAAGAAGGTAAGGACCAAAAGAGGAAAAGACCAACTTTTATTATGTAAAGGCTTGTATTAAAATATGTTGGTGACTTGGGTGGAGTGTGTAGACACCCATTTGAAAGAAAGAGAGAGAGAGAGAGAGAAAGAGAGAGAGACGTAGGAGAAGAAGAAGAAGAGAAGAGAAAGGAGGCTTCTCTTGGATTTTGGAGCTTGGTAAGTAAATTCTAGCCTTAGGTCTTTTAGAATTAATGTAGATCTCGTGATTTCCTTGAAGTTGATATAAGCATGTGATGATTTGAGCAACTTTTATGGATTTAGATTTTGGATTTTGAGGTATTTTGAAGGTTTTAATGGAAGATATATTGATTATGGAAGTTGAGCTATGCTTTGAAGACTTATTTGAGGATCTTTGTGAAGTTTTGAAGATTTTGTTATAGGAATCCGAAATTGGGACTTTTGTGATGTTATTCCCATTTTCCTTATGTTTAAGAGATTGTGTTTGATAGAGAGTTATTGTGTATATTTTAGAAAATCTTAAGTTAAAACCTTAGTGAAGAGCATATGTGGATGTTGAGATTTGGTTGGTGATTTTAGGAGGTTTAATGTTGATTTAGACTTTGATGAGGAGATGAAAAGACTATTATGCATATTTTGGAGGTTTGGTGTATACATGTGATTTTAGAGACTTTGGTGTTGGATTTAAAGACCCTTGTGCATAATTTAGAGAACTTGTGAAGGAATTGGATATTAGGGACTTAAGTATGATTTTTGCCATTTTCCTTGTGTTGAGAGGATGATGTTTGATAGGAGGTTACTCTTATTGTTTAGTTGATCGTACTTTGACATTTGAGCAACGTGGATCATGAAGTGGTGTGTGAAAACTTTTGGAGCATTTGGACAATTTGGATTAAGGTAGGGCGATATTATCCCTAACCTCTATTTTGGCTAACATTGTTTGTTATAAACTTGTGACTTTGCTTTGACATGGTGATTATGTAGTTATATGATGGATTATGAATGTGAGTCTTGATTTGTGTGCGGTTGATGATTTTTGGTTTATGCATGGTTTTGACAAATATGAGTCTTGTGGATTATGAGAAATTGGTTTTGGTGATTATGAATATGTGTGATATGTGTGAGTCGATTTGTGAGATGGCGGACGATGAGGTCTACCCGTGACCAACCGGGGATGTTGGCACATGTGCACATGTTTTGAGGATACATTGGATTTGTTATGATTATGATATGGCCGGCGGAGTTTGATTATGAAAACGCTATAAGTTATGGTATCCTCGTGTTGTAAGAAGGAGTGACACATTCCAGACCTATCCGAAGTCCATCCATGTTTTGGCATTCGCGATACCTATTCGGATCGGAATGTGCCTATGTGTATGATTTGTGAATTCATCTTTGGTTACGATTGAATTATATGTGATGTGCTAAGTGTTATTTTGGCAACACTTATCTATGCATGATTTGAGTCTATGTATGTGATTGGTTAGTTAATTATAGGTTAGTTTTAATATCCTCTACTAAGTACTTCCAAGTACTTACCCCCTCCTCCACAGGTGACGAAGTATAAGTTCGTTTGATGTCCGAAGAGTTATCTGTTCAATCGTGAGAAACCATTGTCTTTCCGGAGTTCTAGAAGTCTCTGGATGGTATTTCTCTTTTGTGATCTAGTAGAGTCGCTCCATTGTACATATTGTAAATCCTAGATTTGTATGACTTTAGAATTATGCAAGGGTAATTGTAAGTATTATGAATAAGAATATTATAATATATATGAAGTACGCTTCCGCATTTGAGTTACGCTTCCGCGATACGATATGTATGTATGTACGAGGCTGGCTGGGTTGCGGCTCTTCGGTTTTGAGAGCGTGATCCAGCGCCATGTCGGCAGCCCGGATTTGGGTCGTGACAAGGACAAAGGGTGATGAGAAGAGGGAGAGGTGGATGGGCAGAAGGGGAGGAGGATGGGCAGAGGAAGGGCAAAGAAAGGGAGGAGGGGCGAAAGACGAGGAGGAGAGGCGGGGGGGAGAAGAAGCGAAGGAGGGGGGGGGGAAAGAAGGACAAAGAGGGGGAGGTGAAGGGGCAGAAGAGAAGGAGAGGAGGAGGGGCAGAGGGGGAGGGAGAAAGAAAAAAAATTTATGAGGGAGATTTTTGAAGTATACTAAATAAGTCTGAACTAAAACATAAAAAAGATTAGGACTCCTTTGGTCTTTTTCTAACAATGGGATCATATGTCAAAATTTGTGAAACTACATGTACTAAAATTGTACTTTCCCAAATTTTTAAGATGGAGACATGTTACCTCGGATCCCACAACACTAATAAATTTTGAATCTTACAAATAATAAAATATAAATTAAGAGCTGAATGGACTATGAAGTTGTAAAATATTCACATTTTAAAAATACATCTATTTGAAATAGTGTACAAATTACCAAACAGAATTATTGGAAAAAAAATATAATCGAACATATTTTTTTGCTTTGCTAATTAATCCAAATTTGTTGTTAACACTTGTCATGACAATTATTCCAAACATGTATGAATAGAATAGAGGATTATAAGATTTTATATAAATAAATATTTATCATTAATGTATTTTAAAATATTTGAACTCAAGATTTTTTTTATTAAGTGAAAACAAATTTTTTGTTGATTTAAATATTTGTAAGTTGTTTCCACCATATTTTCACTAATTTTACCATAGTATTTTATGAATAAATTTTCCATGATATTATGCTGTGGATTTGGTGATTAATGAGAACTAGAAGAGTATCTAACTCTTCTTTTGTGTCTATCCTTCATTTGGTGAATGAAATTTTTTTCAACAATCTAGTGTATCAAATCATAAACCTGCTTTGGAGCATGAGCTTTGTAGTTTGATTTTCATATTTACGAACTTCTACCACGAAATTGGAAAACCATTTACTTTTTCGAACCGTAGGTACATAATTCATTCATAAATCTAAATTCTCTCTGCAGCTTCTATTAACTGGGGATACCTGAAGCCACTGGCTGTTATTAAATGCGGTTTTTAATAGAATTTTGAATGCTGCTTGTTCTTCCGCACTCACCACAGGAAAATGGTTTTTTTTTATAGAATTTTTTAAGCTTTGTTTGTGCTAGATGACCACAGTATTACTTTAAGCTCGTCTTCTTAGCAATGATTATTAACGCGTAGTATTCTTAAATTAGATTTGTTTATAAGAAAGAAGTATGAAAAAAAGATTTGGTGGAAAAAGGGTATACTATTAAATCATACGGTAACAAAAATAAAATTTGATGTGGACAAGTACTTTCGCTCAATTCTAAGTGACTATGCAATCGGTAGTACCTGGCTCGCACGATATTTATTTTCTAAGTAAAATGTAACCTTAAAATATTCTTAAGAATAATTACATCGATTATACAAGAAGTACAAGTACCTAAGAAACAATATAAAACACTTTCGTAGTGGTAAGAAGATAAGAGCAATCTAATTCCCTATCCAGAAGGAAGAAAAAACCCCATCCCAATAAATCTTTCAAAATATAATGTCGTGTACAAATGTTTCCTATGCTAATTTGTTGAACGATCTTAACCTTTCCATAAACTTAAGTAATTCTTTTACCAATATTCTCATTAAACACGTAAACTTAGAAAAAAAGAAATACAAGTAATAATTAAAGGGAACAAATACTTGCATAAATTATTCAATAATTTACAAACTAGAATGACAAGTCTTATATACACATAAAAAAACAAAATATTAAATTTAGTTACCAACTTTCACCTACTAGCTACCCTGATTACATAGAAATTTTTAGGGACTCTTTGAAAAACTCTAGAAAATTTCTAGGAGTTAACCTTGAGTTTTTTTACCCATATTGACGAGTTGGATCTTCAGTAGTCGGATCAGATCTTCCATAAATTTAGCCTGTGATAATTCTCCTCCACTTAATCAATGCGACGTCCTCGTCACATTGATTACTTAATAACCTCATTGTTGTCATCATGTGTTCCTTTCCAATGCACCAAGTACTACTTCCTGCCCGGTGTTGCATCTATATGAAAATTGGCTAGACAATCTTCTTTATCATCGAGCACTTTGGTGGTCTCTTTCTCTTTCAAAAGATCTTCTTCCTTTGGTGCAAATTTCTCTTCGCTCTTGTCAGTCGTAGATTAGCCAACTTGCGATAAACTCGCCCACCTATTCGGATGACGCACTATTAGGGGTGAGAAAAAAAATCTGAATCCGATATCCAAATTCGATATCCATTTTTTTGGATAATTTATGTTCAGATTCAGATTCGGATTTGGATAAGAAATTTTGTAATTCGGATTATCCGAAATTGTGAATTTTTTGAGACATATAATATATATTTTAATTTGTTGGACTTATTTCAATACATATGTAACATATATAATAAATTGGGATATGTTAACACTTATTTTTTTTGCATACTTTGGACCTTAAATAACATAAATAGTACTAAAGTTCAATCACTTATTTTTATGTTAACACTTAGATATATTTTGTTTGAAATTATTTAACTTTCATGAACATTAACATAATTTTTAAATTCAGATAATTTGGATTATCCGAATCCGTATCCGAAATTATTTCGGATTTTGAATTTTGGATAATGCACTTTTTGGATTCGGATTCGGATAGAAAATATGTAATTTCAAATATTTTAGATAATAAGAAATTCGGATATTCGGATTCGGATTATCCGAAATGCTCACCCTTGCGCACTATATATCACTCCTCACTTGCGATCATGTCACATTATCTATTTTATTATTGACTTTGGTAAGAACATCCCTTCCTCCTCATTATGACCCATTTTTATTGGGAGGGTCATCTCGTACATCCTTACTTTTCTTATCAAGGAACCACTCATTTGACTCGCTCTTAATAGGCATCTCAGCCTTGTTTTATAGCACGTTAGCCTACTCCTTTATGAGGTCTACTTTGTACTCTGGTGAAAGTTCCCTTGTCAATTTGGCAAACTGGCCCACTACCTCTTTGTGGGCATTTGTGACTCTTCTAGTCACTCCATCCTTCTACTTCGCAAACTTGTTGTCCAACTTTTGCGTAGGTGAAATTTCCTTTAGTAGCTGTGATAAACTCTTTTTTTGAGCTCTATCATGACTACTTTGTGAATCTTGATCTCAATTGATCTTGGTAACCTTACGAGTACCTCAGTCCCTCCTTGATCTTCTTCTTTTGTATTGCATTTTTTACTTCGTGGCTCTCCCATACAATCTCATTACTTGTTATCACATCTTTGATTTGCTCCACTTGAGTAGTTCTACCACTCAATTACTTTGGTTGGCTTCTTCAAAATCGACTCCTTCTCCACTTATTTTTCCTAGAATCCTCTCCAACACAACTTTTCCTTCTCAACAATCGACACCTCATAAGTAGAGGTGAGCAAAAAATCTATTATCCATTATCCAAATCTGTTATCCAAAATTTTTTTGGATTCGGACTCGAATAATTTTATGTTCGGATTTGGATTCAGATAATCCAAAAAGATTATTTTGGATTTAGATTCGGATACGGATTAAAAAAAATTGGATTATCCAAATATCCAAAATATCTAAAACATATATAATAAATGATAGGATTAAAAGTGTGTATTTCTATTGGACTTGGGCCAATTCTTTAGTAATTGGAAAATAAATTAAAAAGCCTATTATTTTTACTAAAAGGCCAAGACTTCATGAGTTGAAAAACACAAATAAAAAACTCTTTCAAATATATTTCTTCTGTAGTCTAACAAATACCTATACCCTAATATCGCAGCCAACGCCAAATATATCTCAAGTATATTTCTTGTCACAGACTCGCAATACGGTGGTTCTACATATACCTAAACTCTAAATATCCCAGCCAACGTCGCAGACTCGCAAATACGGTGGTTCTTATAGGCTACGATTCTAATCATGTTAAAACTAAAAGTAGATTATTTGTTTGGGTTTGATAGATATTGTCTAAATTTGGATGTTTAAGTTTTTTTAGTATGAATTTTATTTTATTTTTATGGAAGTTTTGGTTTTCACGGTTGTTACTTCGAGATATCATGAATGTTTGAATTTTATTATTTCATTTTGCAAAGTACTATTATGTTTGTTTATTACAGGTTTGTGTGAATGTTACATTTGTTTATTACCTATATATATTTGTTAAAAATTCAAAAAATTGGATTATTTGAATCTGTATCCAAAATAAAATCCGGATTCGGATAAAAAATAGTAATTTTGGAAATTTTGGATAATACAAATTTTGGATAATTCGGATTTGGGTAATCCAAATGCTCACCTTACTCATAAGTAATGGAAAACTTTGGTATCTCATTGCACACTAAGAGGCCTCTCATAGTTCGAGAGACAAAAGTATCAAATATTTTGGTGATCATTCCTTTGCTCCATCCAATCCCCTATGATACTTCTCGTCCCACTTCCAAGTCTGCTCCTACTGCTCCATCTTCGTACTAGTGGTCATTATTCTACAACCAAAAGTATTGATGAATATAAGCCATAGTTCATCCATTAAGGCTTCTCTTGATTCCTCTAATTTTATAGATTTCACCTTTCTCCTCGGTGGGAGATTTTCTACTAGCTCTACGGCTTCTAGATTGCCATACTCCTTAATGGTGCCCACAATGTCCTTTGGAATCTTGTCCTATTTGGACACCAACCTTGCCACCTTCGTGCACTCTTTGTACTCTTTCTCACATGTTTTATGCTGTACTTTGAATAACACATGCACTTCCTTGCATGTCTTGCACTCCTCCTTAAACTCTTTATGCTCTTCCTTGATCTTTTCTTATCTTGCAAAGAGTTTGACCTTCTTTGGGCACTCATTAACTTGTTGAGGCCCTTCATAAATGATTTAGTCCCATTTTAGCTTCACTCGTTCTTCATAGATCACCTTCCAATTCAGTATTTCAAACTCCACCAAAGACTTATTTACTTACTTGGATAGTTGTGGACTACTACCTTCTTGAGTACCTTACATACCACCACTTTATGCTCATTATATTCCCAGAGCCCCTATTGCATTTTTGCTATTGTGTAGCAATAAAAGCATTATTGTGATTCTTTGCAAATGATACTCTTGGACAAGTCCTCAATGCTTTCTACCACATCAGAGAACTCTCGCATATACTCTTACACATCCTCCTTACACATAAAATCTCAGAGATGCACCCACTTATCATGGACAAAATACTCTAAATCTATTGAGCAAGCAAATGTAGTCACACATACCTTGTTAATCTCAATTGACTTGGTGCTAGCTGCCTTATTAAATTATCCTTGCATCCTCTTTTGGAACCTACTGTGACACTCGGAAAATTAGTTGGTCAGCTTGCGTCGTATCGAGATACTTGTATTGGACATGCGATTTAAAGTGTATAAGTATGTGAATGGATGTCATTGGAGTTTGATTTCAACAAGTGCAATGCCTTAGTGAAATTTTTGGTTGAGAAGTTGTTGGCCAAGGCTCGGACAGATTGACCTGCTTGTGGTAAAATGGCCATAACTTCTTCAATATGGGTCCAAAATGAGAAATTCCAACTGATTTGGAAACTAGACACATTGAGGAACAAAAAGTCTCACAGCCAGTTTGTGTAAAAATCAAAGAAAGGTCATCATTCTTCAGCTGCTTGCTTGTGGATGAACCTGATTGGACCTCAAGTTCTTTATTTGCTACCTAGATTAAGTTGGAGAGGGGATTTTCTTATGATTGGACCTCACCCACCTCTTCACATGGCTCATAATATATCTTGGAGAGGCAGAGCACTTATCCTCTCAGTCACAAAACGAATTTTCAGAGAAAGAAGAGAGAGAAGGTTGAGAAGGCTGAAGGAGAGTTAAAGAAGCAGGTCAAAGAAGAATCAATCAGTAAGCATAGATCCGTTCAGTTTTGGACTTTAGACCTGTAAAGAGAGTTGTAGAGGACATCTATACCTTTCTTTTGGTATATCAGATGAGGATTTTGGATTAGGGAATCAACGGAAAAGTCACTTTGAATCTGGACGTCGTTGAACAAGCACACAGCTGAGCTTATTGAGGAAAACGAGTCCGGTAAGTGGACATAGACTACGAATTGGATTTGGGTATTGTTAGACCGATTATAGAGGAGTCTCGAAGCTTTCTAACGGTACATTACGCTTGATTTTTGGATCAAGGAATCATCAGAACATCGGTTTTAAACTTAAAGCACCTCTTGAGGTACTCAGCTGAGCGACAGGAAGAAGATTAGCTTGGTAAGTATTCTTAGGTTCCAAATTTGAGTTGGATGTTGTGAAAGCATTTGTAGAGGACTTCATGTGCTTTCGAGAAATGTCTCTTATGTATGTTTTGGTCAAGGGAATTGGTCTATACACTTTGTTGAATATCGAACTTACTGGCTGAGTCTGTAGTTGCGCGATTTCAAAGAATTGAGCTTGATCTGATGAACTTTGAGAATCAGAGTTTGAGTGTGGGATTCTGAGATGTCAAGTACATACGGGGGAAGTCATTTAAGGTGTTGTTTGTGGTGAATATGATCTGAGTTTAAGTTATATGTCATATCATTGAAGAGGAAGTGGTTGAATGGTTCTTGTACCGTTATTCCATTGTTTTGAGTTGTTCACAGCATTTGGTTTCAGAAGGTCAGAGGTTAACCTCGCTATTGTGATTTGGGTTTGTGAACAGAGTTTCCGCAAGGTGTGTGGGAAAAGGAAAATCAGTTTGAAGGTTGTGAGTGAAAGGCATCGGTTTCAGAATCAGTGATCATTGGATCTTGTCGTGTAAGCAGATAGATCATGACAAGTTTGGTTGTGTTCATTATATACATGTTTCCGATCTTGATTAATGTGCGTCTCATGCATATGTTGTTGATTATGATATGAGATTGTGCATATGTGATTCGTTTCAAAATATGTGATCGGTGTGTGATGGATGTGAGGTTTGTGAACAGCTGGCTAGATCGCAAGCTCGGGGCTGAGTTTGTATGATTGATATATCCATGTGAGATAGATTGTGGACCGTTGGGTCATGTGTTTGATTTGATATGTATTTTGTGAGAGAAATGAACAAGCTTTCCCATACTAACGGGGGATGTTAGTCTATGAGCTCATAGGTCAGGGATATCACTAGTTACATTATAAGCTATCACCAGCTTATATTTGTACACTAGATTTGTGTTTGTGTGATCGGAGATTTATTTGGCCATTTGGATATCCATTGGCAGTCAGAGGAAGAGGCCTTTCAAAACCTGTTCATCGCTCTGGTGTGCATGTGTGTCTATATTTGTGTTTGAGTTCATCGCTCTCTGTGTTGGTTGTTCTATGCGTTTATATTTTTGTTTTCGGTAATTTGTAAAGCATATGGTCATCATGCATTTCAAGTTCGGTTATGTTGAACATGGTTAAGTTTTGTGGCACGTATATCTCAAACATAACTAATATGTTTTATTCTATCATCTTACTAAGTGTTTCCCGACACTTACCCCCTGACAAAATCTATCTCAGGTTCCGAGGTGCCATAGATTGTGTTTGGTTCTGGAGTCCGTAATTCGAGCCCATCTCTTTTGTTTGAGGGCTACAATTTTGAGGTCTCCAGACTTGTGTCTCCTTGTACATTGTATAGATGCTCCATAGTGGTTTTGAGATGTTGATCCTGAATTCCACTTTTGGATTGTCTTTGGAGATGTTTTGTTCGGATTTACGATGATGGTTTGTGTACCATCTTTACTCATGTTGTATATTCCGTATTTGGTTCAATGTGAGTTTTATGGATTGCGTGTGAAGTTTTGAGGCTTTCTAGGTTACACATTTGTGATGTTTGTCGTGTGGTCTAGCACCGGTCACTGACCTTAGCGCGGGTTATAACAAAGTTTGTATCAGAGCCTAAGGTTGATTGTGTTGTCTAGTTTGTCATTGAATGTGTTTTGTGGTACCCTACGGAGCATAGGATCTGTCGTGTCATTATCTTCTGTTGGTTAAGTCTTTTATTTGGCCTCTTAGCCGATGACTTGTTCTATAGGGAGAATATGCCTGTGACATATATAAAAAAAGAATAAGATAAAAAAAGGAATTAAAGAAAAAAAATGCTACAACATCTAATAATGTGGTTTCAGGTATACTTCCTATAGGCTTGTCAAGTGCTCGAGTCTTATTTGATTCGGGGTCGACACACTCGTTTATGTCACCCCAATTTGTGAGATCTCTTGATAATCCTCTTGTATTGTTAGATGTGCCGTTAGATGTTTGTACCCCTTCGGGTCATGTCATGCACATGCATTTAGTACTTACATCATGTGTGATTGTTGTGGATGGCCACGAGATGTTGGCCAATTTGCATGTGTTGGACATGGAGGATTTCAATGTGATTTTGGGGATGGATTGGCTTTCGTGTTATCATGCTACGGTAGATTGCTTTAGTAAGATTGTGAAGTTCAAGCTAGAGGGTGAGTCGGAATTTATGTTTCGGGGCAATGAGATGATAATTCCGCCAAGGCTCATTTCGTGTCTTAAGGCTTCCAGATCATTACAGAAGGGTTGCGTTAGTTATCTGGCTATTGTTAAAGAAGTTGATATGGAAAAGGTGTTTATTGATGATATTCCCGTTGCAAAAGAGTTTCCGGATGTTTTTTCGGATGAGTTGCCGAGTTTACCTCCAGAGAGGGAGATTGAATTTTGTATTGAGCTGATGCCAGGAACTGAGCCGATTTCGATACCACCATATCGTATGGCACCTACCGAGTTAAAAGAGTTGAAGATTCAGTTGCAGGATTTGCTGGATAAGGAGTATATTCGGCCAAGTGGTTCACCGTAGGGTGCTCCAGTATTATTTGTTCGAAAGAAAGATGGGAGTTTGCGACTCTGCATTGATTATCATCAACTGAATAAGGTAATGATCTGCAACCAGTATCCTGTTCTACGTATCGATGACTTGTTTGATCAGTTGCGAGATGCAAAGTGGTTTTCGAAGATTGACTTAAGGTCAGGGTACCATCAGTTGAGGATCCAAAAGGAAGATGTGACCAAGACAGCGTTCAGAACTCGGTATGGACATTACAAATTCTTGGTTATGCCATTTGGTCTTACGAATGCTCCTGCCTACTTTATGGGTTTAATGAATCGGGTGTTTAAGCCATTCTTAGGTCAGTTTGTGGTATCTTTATTGATGACATATTGGTTTATTCGCAGACTGAGGAAGAACATGAAAGACATCTGCGATTGGTTTTGAAGACGTTGTTGGATAATGAGTTGTATGCCAAGCTTTCTAAGTGTGAATTTTGGCTACAAAGTGTGGCATTCTTAGGACATGTGATTTCGAAGGATGGAGTGTCAGTTGATCCGAAGAAGATCGAGGCTGTGGTGAATTGGCCGACTCCTACCAACGTTACAGAAGTATGAAGTTTTCTCGGATTGGCTGGATATTACCGAAGGTTCATAAAAGCCTTCTCTACTTTGGCCGTTCCATTGACACGATTGACTCAGAAGAATGTGAGGTACGAGTGGACGGAGGATTGTGAGAGAAGCTTTCGAGAGTTGAAGTATTTGTTGACGAATGCTCTGATTTTGGCTTTATCGTCTACGAGTGGGAAGTGCTCGGTTTATTGCAATAGTTCTAGAATTGGCTTGGGATGTGTATTGATGCAGGAAAGGAATGTGATTGCATATGCCTCCAAACAATTGAAGAAACACGAGCATAATTATCCAGTGCATGATTTGGAAATATCGTTGTTTTTGCGCTAAAGATTTGGAGACATTACTTATACAGTGAGAAGTTCAACATATTTACTGACCATAAGAGTTTGAAGTACATTTTTGATCAAAGGGATCTGAATATGAGGCAGAGGAGATGGATGGAGTTTTTGAAGGATTACGATTGTACTATCAACTACCATCCAGGTAAAGCTAACGTTGTGGCTGATGCTTTGAGTCGAAAGTCAGCAGGTAACTTGGCATATTTGTCAATGATACGAAGGCTGTTGATTTCGAGCATACATGAGATAGTTGATCAAGGTTTAGAGTTGACGACGATGCTTGATGGAAATGAGGCTATGTTATTAGGTGAGTTACATCTGCAACCAACTATACGTGGTCGTGTCGTAGAACTTCAGCGAGATGATCCTGAGTTGACGAAGATGATGGAAAAGGTTGAGGAAGGTAAATTGCCTAAATTCCACCTCAGTTGAAATGGTGTTTTATAATTTGGTACTCGGTTGGTTGTACTTGGTATCGGAGATGTAAGGAAGGACATTATGGCTCAGGCACACGGGACTATTTATAGTATGCATCCGGGTTCTACCAAGATGTATAACGATATTAAGTCAGTATTGGTGGAATGGTATGAAGAAGGACATCGGAGATTTTGTCGCTAGATGTTTGACATGTCAACAGGTCAAGGCTGAACACCAATGACCTTCGGGTTTGTTGCAACTGTTGGATATTCTGGAATGGAAGTGGGAGCAAATTACAATGGATCTGTTAGTGGGTCTTCCAACTTCACCGCGAGGATTTGATTCAGTTTGGGTTATCGTAGATAGATTGATGAAGTCAACGCATTTCCTACCGATCAAGAATACGTATGATGCTACGAAGTTTGCTCAGTTATTTATTGATCATATTGTCCGATTGCATGGGGTTCCTATTTCGATAGTCTCCGATCGAGGGACGCATTTCACATCTCGATTTTGGAAGAAATTTCAAGATGCCATGGGCACTTGTTTGGATTTGAGCACAGCATTTTATCCTCAGACAGATGGACAGTCAGAGCAGATGATCCAAATTCTCGAGGATATGATGCAATCGTATGTGATTGATTTCAGAGGTAGCTGGGAAGTTTATTTGTCGCTGATGGAATTCTCGTACAACAACAGTTATCAGAGTAGTATTCAGATGGAATCGTACAAAGCTTTGTATGGCAGAAAGTGTAGATCACCAGTGTACTAGGATGATGTTGGTAAGAAACAGAATGTGAGTCTTGAACTTTTAGACGATACGGTTAAGAAGATCAAAGTGATTCGAAAGAGACTTTTGACAGCGCAGAGTAGACAGAAGTCGTATTCTGATAAGAGGAGAAAAGACATTGAATTTGAAGTGGGTTCAAGTGTTTTCCTCAAGGTCTCTCCGATGAAGGGTGTTATGAGATTTGGAAAGAATGGTAAGTTGAGTCCGAGATATGTGGGACATTCGAGATCTTAGAGCGAGTTGGTCAAGTGGCATATCGGTTGGCATTACCACCTACGTTCTCACATATTCATCCGGTATTCCATGTCTCCATGCTTAGGAGATATCTACATGACTCTTCACATGTTTTAGATCAACCAAGTGTGGAATTCCGAGACGATCTAACCTACGACGAGCAACCTTTGCAGATTATGGATAAACAAGTGAGAAAGTTAAGGACTAATGAGTTATCATTCGTGAAAGTACAATGGCAGAATAATTCTCCGTCGGAAGCTACTTGGGAGTTAGAAGATGAGTTGCGAGGAAGGTTTCCGCATCTATTTGAATAACAAGTAAGTTCTTTGCTTCTCAAGTTTGTCGTAAGTAATTCGGGAACTGAATTTCTATAAGGAAGGGAGAATTGTGACACTCGGAAAATTAGTTGGTCGGTTTGCGTCGTATCGAGATAATTGCATTGGACATGCGATTTAAAGTGTATAAGTATGTGAATGGATGTCATTGGAGTTTGATTTCAACAAGTGCAATGCCTTAGTGAAATTTTTGGTTGAGAAGTTGTTGGCTAAGGCTCGGTTAGATTGACCTGCTTGTGGTAAAATGGCCATAACTTCTTCAATATGGGTCCAAAATGAGAAATTCCAACTGATTTGGAAACTAGACACATTGTGAAACAACAAGTCTTACGGCCAGTTTGTGTAAAATCCAAAGGAAGGTCGTCATTCTTTAACTGCTTGCTTGTGGATGAACCTAATTGGACCTCAAGTTCTTTGTTTGCTACCTAGATGAAGTTGGAGAGGGGGTTTTCTTATGATTGGACTTCACCCATCTCTTTACATGGCTCAGAATATATCTTGGAGAGGTAGAGCACTTATCCTCTCAGTCACAAAACGAATTTTTAAATAAAGAAGAGAGAGAAGGTTGAGAAGGCTGAAGAAGAGGGAAAGAAGCAGGTCGAAGAAGAATCAATCGGTAAGCATAGATTCGTTCACTTTTGGACTTTAGACCTGTAAAGAGAGTTGTATAAAACATCTATACCTTTCTTTTGGTATATCATATGAGGATTTTGGATCAGGGAATCAATGGGAAAGTCGCTTTGAATCTAGACATCATTGAACAAGCATACAGCTGAGCTTGTTGAGGAAAACGAGTCTGGTAAGTGGACATAGACTACAAATTGGATTTGGGTGTTGTTAGACCGATTGTAGAGGAGTCTCTAAGCTTTCTAATAGTATATTACACTTGATATTTGGATCAAGGAATCATCAGAACATCGGTTGTGCACTGAAAGCACCTGTTGAGGTACTCAGCTGAGCGACAGGAAGAAGATTGGCTTGTTAAGTGTTCTTAGGCTCCAAACTTGAGTTGGGTATTGTGAAAGCGTTTGTAGATGACTTCATGTGCTTTTCAGAAATGTCTCTTATGTATGTTTTGGTCAGGGGAATTGGTCTGTACACTTTGTTGAATATCGGACTTGCTGGCTGAGTCTGTAGTTGCACAATTTCAAAGAATTGAGCTTGATCTGATGAACTTTGAGAATCTGAGTTTGAGTGTGGGATTCTGAGATGTCAAGTACATACAGGGAAAGTCATTTAAGGTGTTTTTTGTGGTAGATATGGTCTGAGTTTAAGTTATATGTGATATCGTTGAAGAGGAAGTGGTTGAACAGTTCTTGTACCATTGTTCTGTTGTTTTGAGTTGTTGGCAGCATTTGGTTTTGGAAGGTCAGAGGTTAACCTCGCTATTATGATTTGGGTTTGTGAATAGAGTTTCCGCAAGGTATGTAGGAGGAGAATTGGTTTGAAGGTTGTGAGTGAAAGGCATCGGTTTCAGAATCAGTGATCGTTGGATCTTGTCGTGTAAGCGGATAGACCATGACAAGTTTTGTTGTGTTCGTTATATGCATGTTTCCGATCTTGATTAATGTGCGTCTCATGCATATGTTGTTGATTATGATATGAGATTGTGCATATGTGATTCGTTTGAGAATATGTGATCAGTGTGTGATGGATGTAAGGTTTGTGAACAGCCGGCTAGATCGCTAGCTCGGGGCTGAGTTCATGTGATTGATATATCCATGTGAGATGGATTCTGGATTGTTGGGTCATGTGTTTGATTTGATATGTGTTTTGTGAGAGAAATGAACAGGCTTTCCCATACTAACGGGGGATATTAGTCTATGAGCTCATAGGTCGGGATATCACTAGTTTACATTATAAGCTATTGCCAACTTATATTTGTACACTAGATTTGTGTTTGTGTGATCGGAGATTTATTTGGCCATTTAGATATCCCTTGACAGTCAGAGTAAGAGGCCTTTCAAAACCTGTTCATCGCTATGGTATGCATGTGTGTCTATATTTGTGTTTGAGTTCATCGCTCTCTGTGTTGGTTGTTCTATGTGTTTATATTTGTGTTTTTGGTAATTTGTAAAGCATATGGTCATCATGCATTTCAAGTTCGGTTATGTCAAACATGGTTAAGTTCTGTGGCATGTATAACTCAAACATAACTAATATGTTATGTTCTATCATCTTACTAAGTATTTCCCGACACTTACCCCCTTACAAAATCTATCTCAGGTTCCGAGGTGCCATAGATTGTGTTTAGTTCTGGAGTCCGTGATTCGAGCCCATCTCTTTTGTTCGAGGGCTACACTTTTGAGGTCTCCAGACTTGTGTCTCCTTGTACATTGTATAGACACTCCGTAGTGGTTTTGAGATGTTGATCCTGAATTCCGCTTTTGGATTATCTTTGGAGATGTTTTGTTCGGATTTACGATGATGGTTTGTGTACCATCTTTACTTATGTTGTATATTCTGCATTTGGTTCAATGTGAGTTTTATGGATTGCGTGTGAAGTTTTGAGGCTTGCTAGGTTGCACATTTGTGATGTTTATCGTGTGGTCTAGCGCCGATCACCGACCTTAGCGCGGGTCGTGACACCTACTATCTTTGCGATGGTATTCCTCAATTCATTTGACTCCCTTCTTCAACTTCTCGCAACTATTTTGAACATCAAGCTTCACCTTTGGGAATCCCCTTCCAAAGGTAGCCTCTTTATCTTAAGATCCCAACTCTTCCTTGCAAGATTTCACATTCCAGACAAACTTTTCCTTTGCTAGTTTGCTATACGGCCTTAAGCAATCTATAAGCCTAAGTAAATCTTTTTGTCAACACTCTTATTAAACTGTCACACTTAGGAAGAGAAAAACAAGTAAACTTTTGAGAAAGAGAGAAAATATTTGCATAAATTGCTGTGTGACTCACAAATGAGTTACACATTAAAATGATGCCAAATATCAAATGCTAACTACTAACTATCACTTACTAACTAGCCAATTATCACCTATCTTTAATTACATTAAAATTTTCAAGAGCTACTTAGAAAGCTCTAGAAAATTTATAGCGGTTAATCTTAGGTCTTCTTTATTCATATTAGTGAGTTGAGCTTTTAATAATTGGATAAAACTTTTCGTAAAGTTAGATCGTGATAACATAGTTTGGTTTAAAAATTGGTAGGGTGCACCATCCAAAAATTGGTAATTTAGCATCATTATTAGTTTCAATATGTTCATATCAAGACCAAAATCCAATTTTTTATGGAATTATTAAAAAATTGTAATAAATTAACTATAATTATAAATTTGGTTTATACATTTTTTAAAATGAGTTGAACATAATTGTGTTATTCAATGTAGCCAGTCAAATGGTGCGCATTAATCAATTACTGGGGTTAGCTAAAGTTATCAACTAATCAAAATGAATAGGGAGTCGACCATGATAAAATTTTGAATGTTTTAAACATCGATGATGAAATCCGGTTTTGTCGACAAGTGGTACATAGGAGGATCCAAGGAGAGGAGATGGTGGTCGTCGGCAATCTCGAATTTAGAATCATTTTAGAAGTTTTTTAGATGAAGTGACTTCTAGTCTAGATGGCGAGCCATCAAGATAAAATATATGATGTGTAGGGATGGAAAATTATCCATACCCTTGTATAGTGGGTGTTAGGATGGATATAAATTCAAACCTAAATTCTCCCTATAAATTCATTAGTTATACTATATTTATAGACATTTTAATTAAATCCTAGTTAGTTCATTATTAAAATAGACTTTGTAGGAAAAAATAATTTTAAAAATTTATTGAGAAGTCATATAAAAATTTAACAAGAAATTATTTTATTTTATAACTTTATACTTAACACTTATCAATTTATTGATAACTTTTGAACCATGTTTATTTAGTTGGGTAAAATATTACAATTGATTTAAATTTATATAAACTTCAGTTTTATATATTTTTTATGGATTATATTAAAAATTTTAAAATATGTTATAAAGTATAAGACATGGATTTTAAAAATTTTAAAATATGTATAAGACATGGATTTTGTTTAGATCTTCAGATCTAAATTCGAGTTTATATAAAAGTTGAGGATAGATTATGAATGCAACTACAAAACTCAAGATATTAGTTAGATTTTATTAATATTCTATCCTATCTATTGCCATTAATAATAATGTGTATTACACATAAGAAACGAAGTGATGCTATTTAACAAAAATAATTATGATAGTTCTTTGAGTTTTGCAAATGAAAAAAAAAGAAAACTTAGATACTGTCTTAAATCGTAGGATTCTCAGTTATAAAAAGTCATTAGCACAAAGTACTAAGATAATTTTTAAGTAGAGTGTTGGAATTATTCAGGAACATTAGAGTAGAAGAAGACAGTTAAAATTTATGTGGCACCCACATGGAGTGCCAAATAGATGTTAAGTGGAACAAAATATGTATAATAAAAATTCGTTAAAAGTTACAAATTTGAGAATTTCTATCATTATGAAAAAACTCAACCATCTGGTAATTTGTTAGACAGAATAAAAGAGTGAATCTTTTTTAAAAATACATGTCATTTGGGGTTCGGAACATGTTGTAGAAACATATATTACAACAAGGGAATGAAAATGTAAATCCAAAAAAATAGAAAGTCAACATCTTTGCCGGAAAAAATCCGGTCTTTTGGAGAAACGCTCAAATTCAGTTAGCCAAGGAGCAAACTAACCCTTTTCTATCGAAAAAAATAGCAATTTTCAACAATTGCAATCATATAATGATGTAATAAGAATCTCCCAGTTCCTATGAAAGCAAATTAAATCAAAATGTTGTCAATTCATATTATGCTCTATCTCGCTAGAGAAAGTGTTCTTAAATTAAACACTCAGAAGGGTAATATCGTAATTTCATTTAAGAATAAAATGGCAAGCTCTTTTGTCTCTGTCTTGACGGAAGTTTGCTTGATCACATATTAAAAGCCTCCTCGTCCTAACAATACTGTTAACAAGCGACCAAATTGTACTAACTAGCTTAAGCCAATCTCTCTCTCTCTCTCTCACTCTCTCGATTTCATACTCCAAACCAAAATATTCCATGAGAATCATTAACAATCTATCAGTTCCATTTCTGGTCGTGATGGTTTTGGTTTTGCTCTGTGCTCATGTGAAGCTCTCGAGTTGCCGTCACCTATACAGAATTCCCCTAGGTGATCAAGCCCATGCTTCAAGGAAGACAAGAAGAGATACTAATAGCCGATTCTCATGGTATTTTCCCAAGGAAGCTCCTCTAGGTTCCAGTAAGAACTGGACAGGCTCTGATATTGGAGCCTCTTTTAGAACAGTTCCAGAAGGACCCAACCCGCTTCATAATTAATACAAATTGAAGTCGGGTATGATATAATTTAGGTTTTTTCGAGTTTAGAGTAATTTTTTTTTCTTTTATCTTGTTTTAGATAGTTGTGAGTGATGTAACCTCAAAAAAAAATAGAACAAAAGATTTAGTAGACTTTTACTTTGTAAGCGGGGAAAGGATTTGCTCCCGAATTATTGTACCATAACGAGTAAAGGACACATTATTAATTAAAAGTTCCGGTTGATATATAAATTGCGAAGTTTTTGCAAGCTTCTTTTAATTTGATTCTCAAAGTAAATTACTTTTTAGTACTCACGTCTGGCCTGTACTTTGGTCGCTGTACTGTGCCTATTTTTAGCATTTTGGATTAAAGCCTTTATGAATGTAAAAAATTATTTGAGAGAGTCACTTAATATAGTTTAAAATTGTTGGAATTATGAGAAAATTAATAGATAAACAAGAGTGGAAGCTATAGTATCACGAGAAAAGTCAACGATTGTGAATAGGAGTAGCCCATGCAGAATGGATATTAATTGAATTGATAACGTCACTAGTAACGGATGGTCCACTTGATGTGCCTACCACCGACTAAATTTGTTTGGACGCCAATTTTTTTAGTTTATACCAATATCCAAATAATGATGTAATCAATTGATTCCGACTCATATTTACGAGGTAAAAATATAAATTCTCCCTTGGCTTCATTCATTTAATTTTTTTTCCTTTCATTCATGTTTTTATTATAATTCCTTCCTTTTATTGTGGCTCTGTTTCAGTTTTGCTGTTTGGCAGAATAAAGACAATAGCTTCAGGTAAAGCCAAATAGTTGTTATACTGCTAATTGTTTAATCCGAAGAGGTCAAACTGGCGTTCTGGAAAATTTCCCATACGCTTCAGATATCTTGTAAAATGCAGAGTAAAATATAATTAAACTAAAATTGATATATATTAACAGTAATTATATATTTGTAATCTGTGACAGTTTTGAAAACTTGGTGTGGACATTTTTCTTCTATTTATGTATGATTGTCAGAAATGATTCGTACAATAGTGTTGGTTCAATTAACTTTATTTGCTATGCTATGTAGTTCGGTTGTCCATGAGAGCTAGGGAAATAAGCTAATGGGTAGTTCCGGGCTTTTCTATTTATCCATAGATGTATTTTTAATACAAAAAATACTTTAAATATATACAGGTGTAGAATTCAGTTGGAAGCTTTTTTCAATTACAATCAGATAGGTTCGGACTATTCTTATAATTTTTTTAAAGTAAAGTTTTATTTATAATTATAATAGCGGCAGAATGAGAAGTACACATTTTCATAGCCGCCAACCTAGTTAACCTCGTGAAAAAAAATACCATCTATAACATCATAACTACTGTTTTCTGTAAGAGAAAAAAATGCTCATACTCTGCGGGTCGGATCCTACCCTCATCTCGTGTGTTGAGGGTCTGTTAACTTTGGCTGGGTCGAGGGTAGGGTATAAGTATGAGTCTATATTTAAAGGTAGGGTATGAATCCTATAATTTTTACCATATTCTTATTGTTTTACCCTAATTTAGACCATACCCTAATTAGACTCTAACTAAATCACTAATTAAACTTATTATTATTATTTATAAAATATAATATATTTTTTAAACATTCTGATGAAATTAACTTTTTAATTTTTTTAGTGATATATTAGATATTTCTTAATAAAATTTTAATATATTCATTATAATTTAGTTAAATACAGACCAAAAGTTGGAAAATTGAGACTCCTCTCGAAATACAGACCACGAAGCTGAGGATTACTAAGCAATTGAACTAAGATGGCAATTGCGCTAGAAATCACCAGGATCAAAATATGACCAAAAGCCCAAGAAGACAAGACCCCAAGCATGGCCCAAACAAAATAGAAGAGCCCAGCAACATATCCAGAGAATACTTATCCAGAAGAGCCCAAATGTCTCTTCCGTCTTTCTTCCAAAAGATAAGCAAAACGAAGTTGCTACCTTAAGAGGCAACAACTCAACAGCAGCTTTATGGGCTTCATGAACATGAACATCACTGGTCCTCAGGTTCGAACTGTACACAACCAAGCCAGGCTCAGGTCCATGCAACGCAAATTAAGCTCTCACGGGGAATAAGATCAAATGATACCCATTTATGCAAAAAGTAAGTCAATTGATATAAAATATATTGCCGGATACATTATGCCGATCCTATTTTGACAAGACGAGTGGCACTTTGTAACTAAGCCTATTAATTCTTGCGACCAGGATCAAAGTGGGCAAATAGCTTGGAGTCTAGGACGAGGGTTGACGGAGTAATTGTTTTTAACAGCATTGCAGTACGGTGTTCTTCTTTAAAGACTTGAGTTGTTGCAGGTTATCACGACATTAGCTCCCACTGGTCATTTGATTTTATCGGACAACAATTAGCATATAAAGAGCATTGTGTACCCTATAATGCAGTGATGTGTTCTGTAGAAATGTATAGTTCCGGAATCGCAGTTATTTGCTGAAACATATTCGCTCTACTGGAAAAAAATTTCTAGTAGCCTGCTGAAGACTGCTTTTCCATCCTCCAGACGGTTCCTCCTCGAAACCGCTGTTTCGATGCTCCTGTTACATAAAGAAAGGAAAACACTTCGAATTTCAAACACTATAACTAAAAGATAAGCAATGTTTAGTCTCTTACACGATAAATTGACAAGGCAATATAAGTTGTACCACTGGGATAAATGTAAAGCCAACTCTAATCTCACCACGGAACTCATCATTTTTTGTTACATTGTACGTCGTTGGTGGGAGGTTAACATCCTGAAAAACGGCTTGGAGCGGAATCCTGTTGGGGTCATAGACACAAGAAGCATTGCTCATCAGTTGGTAAAATCATTAGTCCAAAGAAAATACAGAGGCTCGAGCTTTCTTTTTGTGCACGTTAAATTTGAAGTCTTCATTGATTAAATAGCTACCAAACATTGATGACTTAAAGGATATCCATGGTTCAAATTCTAACAAGTGTAATCTTAGTATGAATAATCTATCTCAAACAATAAAAAATAAAATATTGGAAGGCTGCAATTTATTTAAGTGCAAACTAACCTATATATAATTAATTAACTAAAAAGCTGAAATTTCTACCATGATTCCTTGTTTTCCCACTAACAAGGTTACGACTACTTAACAACTAACTAAAGGACATATGAACCATTCGATCTAAGATGTGTACAAATTCATAAAAAATTAAGGTTCATATCATAACATGTATAATTTGGTGTAAAAATTTATTTTTAATATAAATGTTAATATAGAAACATGAAAAACATTTGGCAAGACTATAAGCACTAAGTTTGCCACGTAATTGCCACTTCGGAGAGAGAAAAATGACAAGGAGCTTATCCGGCATATTATGTGAACTCTAGTTAAAAAATTACCAGAAAAGTGTGAGTTTATGAAATATCACCAAAAGAGTGAGTTTAGAAAATGACAGTCGAGAAAACATAAAAATTAAGTTAGAGATTATTGTGATAATATTTTTAAACAGATTTTTTCCAAATCAAATTATTTAATTAAGAAATAATATAATACAAAATAACAAATCATTAATTATTTTCACCTACTTTAACGGTGGAGATTGCTGGAGACTTCTCTCTCAACTAAAGAAGGGGTTGGATTCAGTTCTGGATTTGTAAAACACACTAGGACCATCTTGGAAACTTAAAAAGGAAGACAATAAAGGAGGAGAGAGAAAGAGGGACGAGGACTATGAAGGAGGAGAGGGAAATGATAATAAATGACAATATTTAATGATGAATTACCATTAAATGATGAATTTAATTCTCCTATTGATCAAAGTCAATTACATAAATAAAAAAGTTCGAGTGGTTTTGCAGTAAGTTCGAGTGGTTTTGCCAGTATGTTCAAGTAGTCGAGTGGCAGTATGTTCAAGTGATTTTGCTAGTATGTTCAAATGGTTTTCTTATTATGTTCAAGTGATTTTCTTACCATGTTCAAGTGGTTTATTAGTATATTCAAGTGGTTTGTCAGTTAATGTTCAAATGGTTTTCTTACTATGTTCAAGTGGTTTTCTTAGTATGTTCAAGTGGTTCCCAATGAATGTTCAAGTGGTTTCTAGCAAAATGTTCAATTTGTTTCTTTCTATATATTCAACTGGTTTTCTTAGTATGTTCAACTGGTTTTCTTAGTATATTCAACTGGTTTTCTTAATATGTTCAACTGATTTTTTTATTATGTTAGGACCGAGTCCAGTCCCCTAAAAGAACCCTAAAGTCACCGAAACTAATAAATGATAATAGGAAACTCGTGGAATCATGGGGAGGAAGATAAAATTATTTCGCGCCTCAACAAATCCATATGTTGCGGATTTGAGAAAAAAATAGTAACGATACTAATTGTAAATATTAACATATTGATCATGTGGACAGTATAACTTTCTTGTATATAGACACCCCACGATCATGGTATGAAATGAATGAAAAATTTAAATATAGTTTCTCCTAAAAGGAGATAAGTCACTATAGTTAATAACCATGATATGAACGTTTTTTGAATAATGAGTAATTTTTAGGTTACGACATATATATTTTTTATTAGTGGTCGTGATTACATTTTGAAAGGGAGGAGGAGAGTGGAAGAAGGGCGGCGTATTAAAATAATCTATTTTAAATAATTAAAATTTATTTTAATAACATATAGTTTGGTCTCCCGACACTTAACGCATCTAAATGGTCTCCGAAATTTCAAAGTGACCTCAAGGACAGCCGCATTTGCATGGAAAATACTATGACACATCCTAGATTGTTTCAATTTGTACGCCTAGAAGATTTCGTTGATGATATAACTATAATCTGATTTTGGAACAGTCTTTTGGTAAGTAATTAATCATATCACCATCTTCATCTTCTTCTAGTTTTATGCATAAATCAACATACTTGGATCGACACAATATATTTTCGACTATGTTTGCACCTCATATTGCTTTGCGATATTATTCATCTCAATTATTTAATCTCATAGAGACATCCTAAACCAAACTATATTTGGTTGGAAATGCTTCAATCTTAGCAAATATATTTGCATAGACATATAAGATTTGGATAGCCCAAACTATCATCGCAATAGCCAAAACTACCAGCTTGAGCCTTTGTGCATTTGTCACTGCAGCATGCATCACCACAATCAAGGGTACAACGCCCAAAGGCGATAGTACAAATTGTATTAGATACATTATCGTCTGCCTTCAAATGATTTCTTGTGGATGTTTCTATATAAAGAGAATGCGATAAACTGTTAGTTTAGCAACATAAGATATGTAAGGATATGTAGGATCGGTTAATGGAATATAACTAGCAATATAGGTTTTTTTAGTTGGGAGAGAAGTCTCCAACAATCTCCATCGTTAAAGTAGGTGAAGATAATTAATGAGTTGTTATTTTGTATTATACTATTTCCTAATTAGATAATTTGATTTGGAAAATATCTGTTTGAAGATATTATCACAATAATCTCTAATTTAGTTTTCATGTTTATCTATCCTAGTCAACAATTTAATTAATTAGTGTGAAATCCACATGTCAATAGAAAATTAATGGATACATACCAAGTCACTTGGTAATGACTTGGTAAGTAGGGATCACCATAAAATTTCTCATGACAGTCGCCAAAGACAACTAAATTATAGGCTAGTTTCCTTTATTTTTTTAAATCCAAATAGTACATTCTCTCACTTTGAATTTTCTTTTACGTACAGATTTAACAGAACTAGATTCAAATCTTTCGGCTTTTCATTACCTTAAATTCCAGTTAATATGATTTTTGTGATAAAACTTTTGTGGAAAGCTAGGTATTAAATAGTTAGGCCAGATTGCATTTGACAATCCAACAAAGACAAACTAGAAACTTTGATAACTTTATCATTTTTCAATTGTCAACTTAATTCCAATCTAAACTAATCCACGGTACATGAAATAAACAAAAAAGTATTGCATTGGCAATGAATGAAACAGTCGTCGTTTAAAAAAGAGAGAAAGAAACGGTCATGGCAGGGAAACTATTTGTATAATTCGTCTCGTGGCATTTACGTGATCGACGCTTAAGAACATGGACTTCTATTACAGGTTCAGTCTCGGACGTATGAATTGAAACGAAAACAACAATTAATTCCAATTCGAAAGTGACCACAGGTTCAAGATTTTGGTTGACTGGATTTTGTCTAATTGCAGAGGACTATTCCACGACATCTCAAGGCCTGACAGCTCATTGCGCTATTGAAAATAAGCACGGCTGCTGATTTCCTCGTAGAAGCAAGCAGCAGACTCACACGTTGAACATTCAAATTATTCTTCTTTTTCTTTGAAACATAGTGTATGTTCAATTTTTTTTATAGTTACGGCCATTTTTTGTACAGCTTTTAGGTTCGGTAAAAGTTAGTACTCGCTGCATACTTCATCAATAAGATACTTCTGTGGACAGACTTCTTATTTAAACCATAATTATTTTCGCTGCGTATTTACAACTAAAGGTAGTTATTTTCCGTAACATTTTTTTATGTTAGGATAGAAAAAGAAAATAGGAGTAACATCTAATTACGCGATTCGTTCAAACGACGTTGCTAATGTAGATGAAAAGGATACATAGACTGATTCACACCTCCTCTCTACTGTCCTATTCTCATAGCTATGCCAAGGCTATAAAGAAAATTGACACATAAGACAAATGCTTACAAGTCTTCGCATTGTATCTAACTCGAAACCAAACATCTTCTCATACTGGCATATATACCACCACATAGCAGGGAATATACCAACAAGATTATCTTCATAACACGTCTCTTTAAAATAACTCCATGTTCAACCTTGAACATGATGTCCCGCTCCTTTGCTTGAAATATCGGAGGAGGTTAATGTGATATTAGAAATGTAAATAATAATAAGTATAATAATATGCTATTTTTTGACGAGTATTTTTTTGGATACATACAATTCTAATTATCTTAATTTTTTTTGAAATAATAACCTCGAAGTGAAAGTTTCCACAAGTCTCTAAGAAAAAATAACTTAGCGCATCTATTTAAATTGCAAAAAATTTGCATACTAAAAAGAAACTGCTTCATAACAAATCTCAACTTAATGGAACATGCTTAACTAAAACAAATGTAAATTGATTCTCTCTCCGTTAAGATATTTCACTTTCATAGGACTTAGATATCAATCTTTTTTAACATTAGACATTTATCCTTGCACTTATTTTTCATGTCCCATACTTTTATACCGTTTATACCTTATTTTTAGTGTTCGAGCAGGTCTAGTGCCTGAACTAAAAATCCCTGACAATTGAGAATATATTTAACTTATAAAAGATAATTAAGGTGTCTCATATTTGGACCCGATCAACAGGTATAAATTTAATAAATGATAGTTTAACATTTCAAATGGTGCAAAAAATTCACTTTATGATCGTATACATCTTTTTGACCAAGTATCATGTGGTGCAAATTTTCCTCTCCGACGACACAAAATTTCCGGATTGACAAGTTCTTGACATATTAACTTCGATGCAAATTTATTCACTAAAAATGACCCTGACCCCGAACAGAGTGAATGATATCCACTTATAAGACGTCTTTATGCCAACATCAATTGCAATTGAAATTCGTAGAGGTGGTCATAAATTTTTTGAAACTTAATTTATTTCCGACGTGAACACCAATTCCAATTGGATATGTTCCAACACATAAACCTTCGTGAAGAGATCTTGTAGTTCCAATAGAATCCTTTGTAATTACCATAAACTTGTTATTTCTTTTTATTCCATTAGGACAACAAAATACGAGAATACAACGTTATCATCCACCGAAGTACTACGAAGGGACATTGGCAGATCATGTTCCCTGAACCCTTTGGCCTCTAAAGTAGGCACCTATTACATCTTATTATTGCAGTATTAAACCCGCTTCCGCTGCACGGATAATATCTCTCAACGGTTTCAAGGGCAGAAAGTAACTTTGTAGTTAGTACCTCCGGGGCAAGTAAAAGTGCTAGTTGCGTCGTCCTTTGGATAGCTGTAAGCATCTGGGCACCTTGTTTTGAAGAATTTGGACAAATCAGTGGGCCCACATGTTGAATTGGGATCAGTGCAACAATATTCGTCTGTCTTATAGACTGTGCATGGGTTGTTGCATCCCCCGGAGACCTTCAACGCGGACGGGCACTGGTCCAGGATGCTAGTATCCGCGCACTTAATCCCTCTGCTGCAGCCTCCTGTCGGGCTGAAGTCCATCGGGATATTAAACCCGTCGACGTTTGATATGTCGATGAAGTCCATGTTTTGGAATTGGTTTAGTCCGTATTCGGCGAGGGTGTTGGGGGGTGACCCGTAGCCGTTGCACTGGAGAAGCCCGTTGCAGTCTCCGGAGGCACAGCTGCCGTGCCCGCTGGCATCGAAGTTGCAACCAGTCCGGCCCCAAACGCGGCCGCCTGTGGTACCGGCCGCCACATCGAAGGACCATGACTGGCCTGGGTCAAGACGTTGGCCACCACCCGGTGAAGCCGCTGCCCAAACTGTGTAACTGCACTGGTTTACCACATTAAAATTGGCTGCGTTGGAGAATGGTGAGAGAAGGCCGATGATGAGGAATATGGGGAGTGTGTGCTTGAGGCCCATTTCGGAGTACCTCTGTGGTATAACAATGGTTGTCAGATTGGTGAGGATGGCGGTAATAGATCAATAGGTTTGAGCTATTTATAGAGGGGCGTGGGTGGTGGTGGGGGGCTTGTACTTCTTATCTTAATGATACAAATAAGGGAAAATTAGGCTAAAGTCCCTGTATTTTGGGGATTCAACCATTTTTGCTCCTGCTGTTTGAAAACTACTTTTTTAATCCCTACTGTACAAAATAACACACACAAATGGTCCCTAAAAATCAACATGAATTTTTTTTAGGGTTAATTACCCTCAGATCCCTGAACTATTGACGATTTTGTAACAGGGTCCCTCTGTAATTTGAATAAGATTTAAGGTCCCTGTGTTATAACGAAATATTACTCTCAGGTCCCTGGCTTAACCTTCGCTGACAACATCAATTTTTTTTTATTTTTTTAACACTGAATTGACCAAAATACCCTTAAGCCAAAAATAAAAAAATCCAAAAAACAAAATAAAAATTAGGGAAAAGTACAAAAAAGTCCTGTGGTTTCACTTTTAGTCCTCCGAACCTAAATTCGTCCCGAACCTATGAAAAATTTCTTTTTCATCCCGTTTCTTTTACATTTTAGTCCCAAATCTCAAATTTTTTTCAATTATTTTTATTATATCATAAATTCGTCCCAAACCTATGGAATTCCGGAAATACCCCTCATCCGCTTCCGAATTTCACCAAACGCTCAACATCAAAGTCGTAGATCTAGATCTTACGGATCCTCTCGTTTTGGAATCGCTCGATTTGGAGTATGTATGCGAAAGTTATGATTTTTCTACCGAAAGTTGACGAACTAAGCCTAACAATCATAACACGTCACCTTTTGGGGAAATATGTGTAACGTTTTCGTGTGAACTCCGATTAAGATGATTTCAAGTCGGGTAGGTTTGCAACACATTCGTATACGACTTTTGTGTTGTGAGTTTTGTGATTTGAACCTTGCGTTTTTGAGTTTCATGTGATTTCGGTTGGTATTAGCATTGATAGGCTTAGTTCGTCATTTTTCGGTAGAAATATCATAACTTTCGCATACATACTCCGAATCGAGCGATTCCAAAACGAGAGGATCCGTAAGATCTAGATCTACGACTTTGATTTTGAGCGTTTGGTGAAATTCGGAAGCGGATGAGGGGTATTTCCGGAATTCCATAGGTTCGGGACGAATTTATGATATAATAAAAATAATTGAAAAAATTTTGAGATTTGGGACTAAAATGTAAAAGAAACGGGATGAAAAAGAAATTTTTCATAGGTTCGGGACGAATTTAGATTCGGAGGACTAAAAGTGAAACTACAGGACTTTTTTTGTACTTTTCCCTAATTTTTATTTTGTTTTTTGGATTTTTTTATTTTTGGCTTAAGGGTATTTTGGTCAATTCAGTGTTAAAAAAATAAAAAAAATTGATGATGTCAGCGAAGGTTAAGTCAGGGACCTGAGAGTAATATTTCGTTATAACACAGGGACCTTAAATCTTATTCAAATTACACAGGGACCCTATTACAAAATCGTCAATAGTTCAGGGACCTGAGGGTAATTAACCCTTTTTTTATGACTATTATACCCTTCTTTTAAAAATTTAACCAAACCCGAATCCAAAAATCAAATTAACCCAAACTCGAACCCAAAATCAAATTAACCCAAAACTGAACCTAAAATCAAATTAATCCAAAACCTCCTCACCGCCACCTCCTTCCTCCTTCCTCCTCACCGCCACCACCAACCCCAAAAACCTAAAATGCTTCTCACCAAATCCGAGGTCATCGCCTAACGCCGACTGACGCCAACCCAGAACAAGCAGGAGGAAGCAAATTCTAACAAAATTCTAACAAAATCAATTTCCGAAATAAGTAACAAAATCAATTCAACGGTTAATAAAATAAAATCGAATCAACTTACCGCAATTTACAAATCAGGTTTCAGTTTACAGTAAAATACTAGTTAATTCTTTCAACTAAAATATTGAAATAAATTCGTGAACCGTAGGTTTCATGGCGAACGTCAAAGACAAACGAGAAGAACGGCGCTGAGCGGCAGGTGGATCGCAATGGCAGTGGTCATGACGACCGGCGGGGGATGGCAGTGGTCATGACAATCTATATCTACGGCCCGAGCACTCCACGATGGAAACCAGCAACGACGACCCAAACACTTTATGGTGGTCACAGCCATAGACAGAGGGACGAGGCCACCGGAAAGCACAAGATCGACGCCTAGTTCGGGTCACGGAAGACGAGCGCTGCCATCCGAACCGCCCTCAGCCACGTGGATAACCTCATCACCGGCGTCACAGAGGGTACAACTACAAGATGCGCTATGTACGTCCATTTCCCCATTAACGCCTCCATTACCAACGGTAGCCGCTCTATTGAGATCAGGAACTTTCTTGGGGAGAAGAAGGTGAGGAAGGTTGATATGCTTAATGGTCTAGCTCGCCGGCGGCGGCAGCGGCGAGTGGTGTCGGTGTGTCCATTTTCTCGGTCTTGGTCGGGAGGAGAGATGAGATGGGTTTGGGTTAGGGAGCTACGAAGGAAGATGGGTCGGAGTGTGGCCGGAGTACGGAAACCCGGGCAGTTCAGATTCGAAGGGTTTGGGTTAGGTTTGATTTTGGGTTGGGTTTGAGTTAATTTTTTAAACAAAGGGTATAATGGTCATTAAAAAATTTATGTTAATTTTTAGGGACCATTTGTCTGTGTTATTTTGTACATTAGGGACTAAAAGAGTAGTTTTCAAATAGCAGGAGCAAAAATGGTTGAATACCCAAAGTACAGGGGCTTTAGCCTAATTTTCCATACAAATAATTAAGGAATTAAATTTATCTAAATAAATACTGAACTCTATTTTATTTTTAAATGGGGTACACATTGCACTCTCAATATGGGAACTTAAAAAAAATGACTTGGACTAGTCTCGAGAAGGAAGGAGTCCAGATTAGGTAATGAAATTCCACAGAGAATATCCAACCGGAAATTTCCACATAAAAAAAAATTCAAATTGTACCAAGAAACAAAAGGGAGGATAATTTCAAAGACGCCACGTAATTTCGTGCATGCGACTTTTAACTGTTCAAGCAGGACCATTTCTGGTTTTTTATATTTTTTAGTGTTTGGTAATAATATTGATAGTATTATGAAAATAATATATTAATAACTCCATGATTATAAAATTTATTTAGTATGAAATTTTCTGTATCATAGAGCAAAATATGCTATCGAATAATACCGTGTTTTTTACCAAAAAAAAATGACTCTTTCTTTAGGTCTTGCACTTGAGTAATAAATTCCTTTTGATCGGCAACGAAAATGTGTCATGGGAAACTTTAACTCTAAAAAAGTGCATATTTTTTAATGCGGCTTTTAATTGATCGACTTTTCGAGAAACTCTGACTTCATAAAAATTAATAATTAAAATAATAACGAAATTGTATTTTCTTAAAAAATAATTTGGCTCCAATTTTATTCATGAAAAAAATAGATATTTGGTAAGAGGGTCCATCTTTAGATAGGATCCGTAAGTAATAGATAGAGATTTCATAACCATTAGAAAATTCGGTCAGCTGACGTTTGCGAAGAGGAAGAGGGTCTTTGGAGAATTATTCCAAGAGATCCAACAATCTGCCCGCTTATTGCGCTTCAGTCCACAACTATGGCTGCTGAATCTATCGTAGAACCAAACAGCAACCTCTCACGTTGAATAATCACATTAAATGAAATTAATAAAATAAAATACATACTCAATCTTATTGCTAAGTTTGTCGTGCAAGAAATAGTTATTGACAAATAATCGGGATCAGTGAGCAGTTTTATTTTTGAATTTAAATGGTTCTAATGTGTGTGGTATTTGGTTGTCGTTTTACATGATACTATATTTGTAACCAATGGCCGAGTTAAAAAATTTAAGAAGTGAGATCAATTTTTAAATTTTTTAATATTTAATTTTATTTGAATATAGATTACTATTAAAAAAATATGCAAATTACCAAATAAAAAAAATATTAAGTCGGAGCAATCGCCCCCACTCCCTCTCCCTCTCACATAGCTCTCCAGTGTTTGTAACTATCTCATGTATGTGTTTATCTTTTATGCCTAGCTAGTTCTGCAACTTACAGTTGGACAAAACTAAAAATTTGTTTTTGTTGTGAGGTTTTTTATTTTTGTGAATGGGTGCTTTTCGTCTGACACCTATGTCTATTTATAGTGATGATGAATTTTCTATTTTTTACTTTAAATAAATAATCATACTATTTTTAAATTTTTCTATGTTTTCGCCGTGAATATCATGTTGAATATTACAAAAATATCGCCCAGATTGGTCCGGTGAGTTCGTCGCTTGACTTGAGGAAGTTGTATGGGATAGGTCCGATGAATTTGCCAATTGACTTGAGGAAGTTGTTTAGGATAAGTCTGGTGAGTTCACCGCTTGACTTGAGGAAGTTGTTTATGATAAGTCCGGTGAGTTCGCCGCTTGACTTGAGGAAGTTCTTTTGGGATAGATCATTGTTAAAATAAAAGATCATTGTTTGGACCAGAGAGTAGACAGCTAGAGCTATAATTATTGTTCTAGTTAATAAAAGACTTCTAAAATTTTAAAAGAAGGAGTTAGAACACTACTGCAATAAGTGATAAGGAGACAACACAATGGTCTAATAGCGGCCCAAATATTTATCCAAGACAAGCGCTCCACCAAACAAAAGAACACCAACCATACTGCTCCATAGTTCGAGGATATAAGCAGTCGCATTGTGCTCGAGGTGATAAAGTGTGATAATTCTCGGTTGATGTCGCATTGTGCTATCTACTTGAGAGATGAGTTATAGAAGTTCATTTAGATGTCCTTTAATTCCCTTAGTGAGTTGGTTCAAGCGCAACGAAGTCTACTCGAAGAATTTCCAAGTTGCGTAAAACTAGTCGACCAAGTTCGGGCAGTAGTGACCTTGGTGTAGTAAATCGAGCATAACTCTCTCATTTTGGCTCCAAATGATACAAATGAGTATAATTTAGAAACTAGAAACATAAACATACAACTTACATCTACAAGTTTTGTCAAAAACTAAAGAAAGTAGGTGAAAAATGAGCTGAAAGTTAGAGCATTATGATTGGATCATACCTTACAAGGAACCAATCATATTTTACCAAGGTTAAAAGTTAAAGGAGGAGGTGAAACAAGCTTCTCATGACTTACTTCCTGCCTTTTTATGCTCAAGAAAGTATTAGAACTTAGAAGTACTGAGAAACTCAAGAGATAAGCCACAAAACAAAAATATAGAAAAAGAAGAGAGAGGGTTAGAGGAAAGAGAAAGAAGCAGCTAAAAATGTATCGATTTGGTAAGCCCTCTTTTGCTCAGATTCAGAGTTTTTAGTTGTCAAGTTAATTGTAGAGGAAAAGAGACATTTCTAATAGTGTATTATATGCATGATTTGGATCATAGAGTTGACGAAAAATCAGTTTTGAATGTCCGAGTGGTTGCTAAGGTGGTCTGTTGAGCGAGGGGAAGAAGAAAGGCTTGGTAAGTGGATTTATCCTCCGATTAGGACTTTGGTGTTATGAAGCCAATTGTAGAGTACTTCTTAAGCTTTCTGAAACTACATCATATGATTGATTTGGTTGAAGCAAAATGTTTTGTGTGTCATTTGGAAGGTTGGTCTACTAGCTGTGTTCTAGGTTGCGCGAGTTTGAGTGAAATTTGATAAATTGAATATTGTGAAACTGAGGTTAATTGTGAGAGTCTTAGTTTTCAAGAACATGTAGAGGAGTTAGTTTAAAGTGATATTTAGGTTATCTTTGATGTGCTTGATCTGTTTCCAATTGAGAAATTGCGATGGAACTTACCATGTACTTCGTTGATGTTTGGTTTCCCGAAACAAATTGTTGTCTGAGTTGTTAGTATGAGTGATTGTATACAGAGTATATACATATTGGATTTGGGTAATGGAGCCAAGTGTTGAAAGGATTTGAGTTATTTAATTACGTTTGGATGATTTGCGAGTGTACCTAAGTTGGTCGTTTTGAAGTGTTTGAGGTGAATTAGTTTTGAAAACCAAGAGTTAACCTCATTATATGGTTGTATATATTTGGACAGAGTTTGCCAAGGTTTGAGGAGCTTGAAGTGGAAGAAGTATCTGATTTGAGAATCAACACATTTTGAGTAGTGTTTGTTGTGTAAGCGTTGTGCTTGATATGTGTATATTTCAGAGCTTGATTGTGTGAGTCACATGCATATGGTTTGGTCCATGATACGTTTGGACATATTTGTGATTATGTAGTAAGGTATGTGAAATTTGTGAATAGCTGGCTAGAGTGCTAGCTCGGGGCTAATTTGTTTCATCTGATAGATTTGATTTTGAAGCATTGGGTCATCTATCTGATAAGATATGTATTTTTGTGAGAGAAATGAATATGTTTTCCCATACTAACCTAGAATGTTAGTCTATGAGCACATAGTTTTGAGGATATCATTAGTTTATATTTGTTTGCTATCACTAGCTTACATTTGTACGCTAGCTTTGTTTGTTTGTGGATGGAGATTCTGTTGGCCATTTGGATATCCTTGTGCAGTCAGAGGAAGGAGCCTTTCAAAACCTATTCATAGCTCTGATTGAAGTCGAATATGGTTGAGTTTTGTTGCATGCATATGTCAACCATAACTAATATATTATGTTATATTCCCTTGCTAAGTATTTTCGGACACTTACCTATTACAAATCTATTTTAGGTTCTCAGAGACCTTAGTTCTTTTTGAGTGTCTAGAGTCTCTGATGCTTGCCATATTCCTTCATAAGGGGATGACTTATTTGACGTCTCCAGATCATGAAGTTCTTTCCTTTTGTATAGTTGCTCTATAGTATTAGTGAATTAGAGATACTTGTTGATTTTGGTTTGTAAATTACTTTACTTCGTAGCGCTTTTGAGACCTAGTTAGATTTTGTTTGTATTGTAATTGGTCTTTAGATTGGTTTGATATTAGTAAGTTGATAAGACCTTTGAGATGATTTGAGGCTTGCTAGATTCTGTATTATGTCCTTGATATGTCGCAGAGTCTAGCGCTAGTCACCGACCTTAGATTGGGTCGTGACATAAAGTCCTTCTAAATACAAAACAAAGGTTGCTTATATGCTATTGAATATCAGCCTCTCAGACAATACAAGTCCTACAAGAATAAAATAAGATAAGAATTTCATCAAATACAAAATATAGTTTTGAAGTTTATAAAATTAATTACCGAGGATACAAAAAATCGCTCTCCATCTGCCTTTTGCTTCTTATTCGTGCTTTATTCTGACGTACGATATTTTTGCAACTTAAGGTTGGACAAAACTAGAAATTTTCTTTTTGTTTGGAGGTTTTTAGTTTTGTGAATATGTGCTTTTTTGTCTGATACCTACATCTATTATAGTGATGATGAGTTTTCTATTATTGGCCGTGAATATCGCCTCAAATTTTGCCCAAATATCGCCCATATAGGTCCGGTGAGATTACTGCTTGACTTTAGGAAGTTGTTTGGGATAGGTCCGGTGAATTCTCTGCTTGACTTGAGGAAGTTGTTTGGGATAGCTTCGATGAATTCACCTCTTGACTTGAGGAAATTGTTAAGGATAGGTCCTGTGACTTTGCCGCTTGACTTGAGTAAGTTGTTTGGGATAGGCCATGTTAAAATAAAAGATCATTGTTTCAGCCAAAGAGTATACATATAGAGCTATAATTGTTGTAGTTAATAAATGACTTTTTTTTAAAAGGTGTTGGAACGCTACCACAATAATTGATAAGGAGGTCAATATAACAGTCCAGTAGAGGCCCAAATATTTACCTGAGACAAACGCTCTACCAAATAGAAGAATGTCGTTCATACTGCTCCATAGTCCGACAATAAAGATGCTGCATTGTGCTTGAGGTGATAAATTCCTTCTAAATACAAAACAAAAGTTGCATATATGTCATTGAATATGAGCCTCTAAGACATTACAAGTCCTGCCAAGAATATAATAACGTAAGTATTTCATCAAAGGCAAAATATAGTTCCGAATTTTATAAAATTGATTACCGAGAATAAAAAAATCGCTCCCCAACCGCCTTTTGCTTATTGTTCAAGATCCATTCTGACATACGACATTTCTGCAACTTAAGGTAAGACAAAACAAGATTTTTTTTTGTTGGGAGGTTTTTATTTTTGTGAATGGGTGCCTTTTTGGTTTGACACCTACGTCTATTTATAGTGATGATGAATTTTTGGTTTTTGTCTTTAAATAAATAATCATGTCATTTTTTTAGTTTTTCTATGTTTTTGCCTTGAATATCGTGTTGAATATCGCCTAAATATCGTCTAGATAGGTCCGGTGAGTTTGCCATTTGACTTGAGGAAATTGTTAGGGTAGGTCTGGTGAATTTGCCGCTTGACTTGAGGAAGTTGTTTGGGATAGGTCTGGTCAGTTTGACGTTTGACTTGAGGAAGTTGTTTGGGATAGGTCATTGTTAAAATAAATGGTTAAAGACATTTTTTTACCCTGTATTATTGGAAATAGACACTTGGCACCCCCTATTATAAAAATAGCCACTTTAATACCTTGTATTATGGAAAATTTAATTTTTGGTTGATTAGCACTTACATAAAAATGTTAGCATGGAAATAACTTGATAATATGGACAAATTAGTCAAAATAATTCAAAAATTACATAAACTTCTTTCCCTCCGTGAAGGATTTTTTTGCCCTTTTACAAAATTATAAATATTTAGAGAAATAATGTTTGTAATACATACAATCTTGAATTAATCTTTGCGCTAGTATGTGTGTTAGTTTAAACAAAAGTAGTCAAAGATGACAGAAGGAATTAAAATAAAAGATATTGTAAGAAATTGGAAAGAGAAGAAAAAGAATAAAAAAGGCAAAAAATTCCTTCACGAAAGGAAAGAAGTTTATGTAAATTTTGAATTATTTTGACTAATTTGTCCATGTCATCAAGTTATTTCCATATCAGTATTTCTATTTAAGTGCTAATCAACCAAAAATTAGATTTGCCATAATAGAGGGTATTAAAGTGGCTATTTCTATAATAGAAGATGCAAAATGTCTATTTCCAATAATACAGCAAAGAAAAGTGTCTTTAAGCCTAAAATAAAAGATTACCGAGAATACAAAAAATCGCTTTCCATCCGTGTTTTGCTTCTCCTTCATGATCTATTTTGACATACGACATTTATGCAACTTAAGGTTGGACAAAACTAGAAATTTTTTTTGTATGGAGGTTTTTATTTTTGTGAATGGGTGCAATTTTCGTCTAGCACGTACGTCTATTTACAACGCTTGAATTGAGGAAGTTGTTTGGGATAGGTCTGACGAGTTCGCCGCTTGACTCAAGGAAGCTGTTTTTGGGATAGGCAGAGTGGTGGGAGGTGTTAAGGCTAGGGACTATTCGGTTTATAGAGGCAAGGAATTGTTCGAGCGATGAGGACGAGGAGGATGTAGGTTCGGCTGCACATAAATGGTTGGGTGATGTTGGGAGCAGTGCGGCATTGGGGAATTGTGATGTGAAGTTCTCCAAACGCAGGCAGCCTAAGAAGATCGAGGACGTGGCTTTATCTCAGGAGGTGGAGTTGATTAAGGAGGTGGAGTTGATTAGACAGCAGGTTGAGTAGAGGAAAATGGGTGGATGTCGAAGAAGCAAAGGTGACATTTCTAATGTAAGACTTGTGGTTCGCAAAGTTGGAAATAATTAGTCATTCGACCTGAGATATTGTGGTTTGGTGATTGATGTCGTTGTGTGTTCAGATTTGACGAGTACGGGATATCTCCGTTGACCGTCAAAGCACTAACAGCTGCTGGATATGTGCATATGACAAGGGTACAGGCAGCCTCCCTCCCTGTTTGTCATGATGGTACTGTCTCTATGGGTCAATCTGTTAACGCCTTTATTTTACAGAAGTTCTATCAGTTACAGATTGAAACTTGTTTTCGTGTATCCATTGCATATGATCTGGTTTTCATCTGATCCTTGGTTTCGTGTATCCATTACAATTTGAAATTACGTGCTGTTTCTACACCTTTTGCAATGATGACACTCGTGTCATGCGTAATGATATATAATGAAAAAGGAAGTTGAACGCGGATCACTACAGAGATCGGAGCAGCATTTGCTATGAAATATTTACCTCAATATTTCGTTGAAAGTTTAATTATCCTTGATACCCAGTTATTAGTTGGTTCTTGTCTTCTTGAAAATGATCCTTGATTTATTTCGTCAACTGAAAGTTTCATTTGCTCAGTTTGTGGGTAATTGGGTATAAAATATAAATACGGATGTTTCTTTGAATTGGAGCAGGCAAGGATGCTTTGGTGAAAGCTAAAGCTGGAACAGGGAAAAGTGCTGCCTTTCTGCTACATCACCAACTTCTTGAGTCCTTATAGCTGCATTTCTTACTTTTGGATCTTGTCTTTCGAAGCTGCCATTGACCACTGAACAGCTTTCTGCTATAGAATCAGTTTTGAAGGTACCAAATAACAATATCAATACACGCCTGCATTCAATACATGTTGTTATTCTCTGTCCCAACAGAGAACTAGCCATTCAAATTGCTGCGGAAGCAAATGCGATGGTGAAATTCCATGATGAGATTGGCATTCAGACACTAGTTGTTGGAACACGTTTCAAGGATGATCAGAAACGCATGAAGGCACATCCTTGTCAGGTTTTGTTTAATCAATGTGTTGTCACGCCTGGTCGGCTGCTGGATCACATTGAAAATAGGGGTGGTATGTCTATTCATTTGATGGGATTTAAAATGCTTGTACTTGATGAAGCTCATCACTTGCTAGACTTGGGTTACCGAAAGGACATTGAGAACAGATAGGCGAATGTATTTGTGCGTGGTAAGTGGAATAGGATTGCAACTTCATTGACCTTTTTCTTCTTGAATGAGAACGTGGAGAATCTGAATTTTGCTTGAAGAGAGACTCATGTGAAGACTACTAATGTGCATCAAATTTGATAAATTCAGGTTGGTATACCATACGATCGTGAACAATATATTCATCGGCTTGGAAGAACAGGGCGGCAAGGCAAAGATGGAGAAGGCATCTTATTAATTGCACCATGGGAAAACCATTTCCTGGAGGTGATCAAGGACCTTCCCTTTCAAAAGCTTCCTATTCCGGCAATAGATCAAGAAACTCAAGCAAAGGTATCTGATAACATAATCAATCACGACAAAAAATGATTTGGCGTTTATCTGCGTTGAGAGATGCAGCATTTTGAATTTCTCTCTCCAAATGGATTGACTAATTCTTATAAATGGTGATGCAGATAATGTGAACATCTCGTTTGATTCTTAACACCTGTACTTTTTTTCAGTTGGAATTGATCACGTCAAAGATTGATAATAGATTGAAGGAAGGTGCTTATCATTCGTGGCTAGGATATTATAACTCGATCAGGGAAATCGGTAGGGACAAGACTACGCTCGTTGAGCTGGCAAAGAAATTTGCGAGTCCATAGGGTTGCAAAAACCTCCTCCCCTCTTCAGGACAACTGCTCTTAAAATGGGTCTGAAAGCTATTCCAGGTATTCGAATCCAGCAATAGCTATAATAAAATTGTACCTGTATTATACTAGTCCTATATGATGCTGAGCTGAGAGAATGAATGCTTTAAAGATCTTACGTGGACATGTTCTGTCTGTTCAACCTTACGAATTTGAATATTTATTTGACCATCGTTGGCTAAATAGCACCCGCTCCGCCTCATTTTTGGGTTGGCCGCTCCGCTATTCCGCTGTAATAACTATGATTGAATCTCACTTGGTATTTCCCTGATGTAACCAAACTTTGCTAAAAAAATTGAACAAACACCTTTTTTTAGTTCTCACTCTTTCCAATAACATTTTTCAGTCTTCCTAGTTTGACTTAATAACAAGGTTTTAAAAAACGACCTGGAAGTCGACCCACTTTTTGGGTCATCTCCGATTCGACCAGACTGACCATTCGGTATGGCGGTCGGACCAGAAATTTTTTTTTTACTTTTTTCAAATATATCTTATATATAAATATATAGTTTCAATGGCAGACTCCAAGGTCGGGAGAGAAATCTGAAAGTCCTTGAACAATTGCATCCCAAATCGGTGATCCTGAGCGAAGGCAAGCACCAAGTGCTCAACAGAGACAAAAGAATCCCAATACTCTTTCTTAAACTCGCGCACATTCCGGATCAGCTTCTCCAAATCACGCCCCAACATCGTCCCGCTATTCTCACCAATAACCTAACCAAACCAACCAACCAACCACACATTCAAATTAAGAACCGTCCAGCACACAAATTATTCCTATCCGATCCAATGAGGGAGTGATATAGCTACCTTGGGCTGGCGCTGAATGAACTAGTCGGTGGCATTGAGGAGGCAGGTGTTGTCGACGGAAGCCTTGGAGAATATGCGGCAGGCGAGGTCATTCTTTTGCTCGAGCAGGGCCTTCATGAGGTGCTCCGTCTCCATGATCTGCTGCTTGTTCTCCTTCGCCACCTCGGGTGACGTCACTACGAAGGACGAACATATGGAGTTAGAAGACGAAGGGCGAACTACGAAGGACGAACCTCAGTTGACACATGACTGCTCGAGGACGAAGGACGAACTACGAAGGTCGAGCTGTCGAGGGACGGCGGAGCTAGACGGATTCGCACGGAGGAGGGATGACCATTTTGATTTCGAATTGGATTTGGGAATCTCCCAGAGCTAGGGTTCGCGAATGGGGGTTGGGATTTTTCAATTTTGTGCATGCAATTTACCAATTTTGCCCTTCAAGTTTAAAAACCTTACTAACTGGTATTTTCCATTTTTTTTAGCGTACGAATCGCCCGATTCGCCTGAAAAATGGGCGATTCGCAAGGTTAGCGTATCTCTCAGTAAACCCAGGATGTCATGGCCTGTAATTCATGGTCCGACCGGTTGGACCACATCGCATTTTTCAAAACCTTGCTTAATAATGCTTTTTAAGTCCCTTTATCACCGACAAATAATTTCGACGAAGAAATATGGAAAATGACAAATTTGTCTTTCAATCAAATAAAAAAAATTAATGTGTGAGGTTTTATTAGTGTTATTTTTTTGCTGACTAGCTTTATCAAGAGTAGAAGCAAATTGTGCAAGAGCTGCCAATTCCAATTATCGTCCATGACTTTGATACTACTTAGTATTACAAAAATTTAATTTTGCTTATATTTTAATTATTAAGTCTTCAAGATATCATAATTTTTGATACAAAATTGGTTTTTTCTATAATAATATATTTTTGGAAAGGAGTATTAGCAATATACAAAATTTTATGACATTTTCTTTTGAAAATTAATTTTTTATTATAAATCTGTTTATTTTAGTGTTAAAAAAATCAATTTTTGAACACCCTTTTTGACATTGTTCTATGAAATAGAAAATTTTCATTTTTGTATAAAATGAACCAAGCTTAAATATTTGTTTTGGAAATAGTAGCTATAAATAAGACGTGAAAGAAGATAGTGAGTGACTTGGTATTTAAGAAAGAAAAACAAATTTAGAAAATTATTTTAGTAACGTGATGAATTGGTGAGTGTATTCTATAATAAATAAATCAAAAGCTAGTCACTGTGATGATTAACCATTCATTTATTGATAAAGTTAGTCGAAGGTTAACTAGAGTATAGAAATAGAGCAAAAAGTATACCACCTTTTTCTAAAATTCACCATTATTTATGCGAAGGTTAAAATAAATGTTATTGAAATTGAGTTGGTGATATTGAAAATAGGGAAGAGCAAGAGTCACCTTTGGTTGCTCATATCTGTGGCATTGACCGGTCCTTGTTATAAGATTAATTGATACATTTTTTAAAAATTATTGGTTACAAATGACAGCCTAAGAAAACTATTTTCATATATTTTGCGTATATTGGTGGTTTATTAAAGTTTCAATAGTTAAAATATACAAAAATAAAATTTTGGAAGAATATCTTATATGAAAATAAAAAAATTTCATTTTATAGGACAATGACAAAAAAGGTGTTCGAAATTAATTTTCCTTTTTCAAAATTTTAAAGAATAAAAATTTAATAACAGATTTTAATTTCAAAAATGAAATATCACAATTTTTTGTAAATCGGTAATTGTTTTTCAAAAATATATGGTTACAGAAAAATAATTTTGTATCAAAAAGTTACGGTCTATTCAAGATTTAATAATTCAAATATTTGAATATAAAATTTTGTGAGAAAAGTGAATTTTTTTCATTTTGTAAGACGAAAACAAAAAAAGTTTTACATTTGGTGGTGTACTACATAGTACAGTATGGTAATGTATTTTTATAGACAAGGATATGATAGTCATTTAGGTCAAAAAATCAATTAAATTAAAAAAGGAAGAAAAAAGAGAAAGAAGATTACAAGAAAGAGTAGGAAGAAGAAGGAAGGGTAGGAAGATGAAGGAAGAAGAAGGAGAACTACCGTACCGGAGATCCATCGCACCAGAGACCCATCTCACCGGAGACTCGTTGCCGAAGACCCACCTTACCGAAGAAGGACGATTCCGGCGATGATTCCAGCGAGTTTCTCATTCTTCAATCCACCATGGCATTGCTCTAGAGCTCCACCCACCTCGGCATCCTCACAACCGCGCCGGTGTCCAAACTCTGGCGTCCAAACTTCGACAATTTTTTTAGTTTGTCCAGATTATTCAAAAGTTGACACGATGATATTCAATGGTTTATGCTAGTTATATTCAATGGTTTGCAAATCATATTTAATGGTTTGCCCGGTTACATCAAATTATTTGTTTAGTTATATTCAATAGTTTGCCCAGTTATATTTAATAGTTTTTCGAGTTACATCTACTAGTTTGCTAAATTATATTTAATGGTTTGCCCTGTTATATTTGATAACTTATCCAGATTATTCGATGGTTTCTCAATTATATTCGATGATTTTTTTCAATTATATTCAATGGTTTCTCAGTTATTCAATGGTGTGTCGTTCTCTCTGTGACTAGGCAAACCATCGAATATAATTGGGCAAACCATTGAATGTAACTCGGCAAACTATTGAATATAACTAGCCAAATAATTTGATGTAACCGGGCAAACCATTGAACATGACTTGAAAACTACTAAATATAACTGGGTAAACCATTGAATATAACTGAGTAAACTATTGAATAATCTCAACAAACTATCAAAAAAATTATTGGGATTTTCTTAATTCAATGATTTGTTATGTTTGATTCAATTGTTAGGTCTATTTTATTCAATAGTTTGGTCTGTTCAATGAAAATTATTTAACAAATTATAAAAATAGTATCAAATTAGTTATTTAATACAGTATACTATCGAATATAACTGGGTAACCATTGAATATAACTAGGCAAACCATTTGATATAACTTGGCAAACCATTGAATATAACTAACCAAACAATTTGATGTAACTGGACAAACCATTGAATATGACTCGCAACCATTGGATAAACTTAGAAACCATTTAATATAACTGGAAAACAATTGAATATAATTGAGAAAATCATCAAATAATCTGGGTAAATTATCGAATATAACCGGACAAACCATCAAATATAATTTAGCAAACTATTAGATATAACTAGAAAAATCATTGAATATAACTTGGCAAACCATTGAATATAACTAGATAAATAATTTGATGTAACCAGGCAAACCATTGAATATGACTTGCAAACTATTGAATATAACTATGGTAAACCATTGAATATCATCGTGTCAACCATTGAATAATTTGGGCAAACTAAAAAAAATTGTCAGAGTTTGGATGCCAGACTTTGGACACCGACGCGGCTGTGAGGATGTTGAGGTGGGTGGAGCTGTGGGGTAAAGCGGTGATGGATCAATGAATGAGAAACTCATTGGAATCATTGCCGAAATCATCGTTGGAATCATCCTTCTCTCGTAAGGTGGGTCTCCGGGCAACGGGTCTCCGGTGGGACGAGTCTCCGGTGCGGTGGGTCTCCTTCTTCTTTCTTTTTCTTCTTCTTCTTCTTTCTCCTTCTTTCTTCTTTCTTCTTCTTCTTCTTTCTTCTTGTTTCTTCTTCTCCCTTCTCCTTCCTCGTAATCCCCCCTCTCTCTTCCTTTTTTCAAAAGACAAAAATACCCTCGCTTGTGTAGACCATTGGATCAATAACTTAATTTTTCTTGTTAATCTAATGGTTTAGATTTGATCAGCATGATGTTGTAGCCTAATAGGCATATAACACCCAATCCTTCTCCAATTGCTAGATCCAATGTGTTTTGCTTGTGTTAAATGTTAGCTATCTTACTTAATTGGTCATAGATAATTAATATACTGATTTTTGTGTGTGTATTAATCACAATACAAGAATTTTTTTAGCCACTTAAACACTGAATCCACAAAACATAATTTTTGAATATCGAATTCGCAAAATAACCATACAAAAAAGCCTATATAGTTATGTTCAGTAATGAATTGTCCATATTTATCTAATTATTCTCCCCACTTATACTAGTAATAACAATTTCATTGTAAAGGGATTGTATTGGATTAGGTTTTTAAAGGAATTGTTTAGTTGAAAAAAGTTTTGCAGATTTTCATGACTTTGTAGGATTCTGCAGCATTTTTAAGTCACGATTCATTGGAATCTTCCTTGGTTCAAACTTCATAGTTTTCTTTCTTATTTCCCCTTCCTTTATTATTTCCTCGTGAATCTCCCATTTGAATTACTAAAACAACATATGTTACAAACTAATTATATAAATAATCATGGATAATAATACTTATTAAATTTATATTTCACCTAATAGGTGCCTATATAATTAAAAGCAATATTATAGCCCCGCAGAAGGGCTTAAAATAGTGAATGGAATGGGAAATGCATTTTCTATATCTGTACACTATACATGATTATAATGAGGATTAAAAAAGAGTATGCCTAGCCGCCCTAAACATGTCACTGTATCAACCTCATCCTTCATATTTATATGCTCCATTTATTTTTTGGTTGAAAATGACCAACAGAGAGTATAGAATCACACGTATTTTTGTGTATGTTCATGTATTTTATAAGTTGAAAAAAATGATTTTTTTTGTTATTTTGATTGAAAGACAATCTTGTCATCTCCCGTGATTCTTCATCGGAATTATATTCCGATGACATAGACGAAAACTAAAAGGCACTGCTACGAAGTCAAATTAGAAAAATCGAAAGGAATTATTACAAATAATAAAAATTTAAAAGAGTGTCTATTCAAAGAATAAGGACATTAGAATAATTATCCCAAACTTTATTGTACCGTAAATGAGTAGAAACATTTTGTACGGATCTGCATCCATTTTCTGACGGTAGACCTCTTAAACTAACATTCAGATCTTTGGTCAATTGTCCTACACATCCTGCTCAGCTCGAGAGGTTTCATTATCATGAACGGGTGATATTCTTTTTGGTGGGGGACGAGTGATGTTACTGATTCAACATGAACAGTACCAATTGCGTTAAAATTGGCTAAAATAAATCTTGCATTCGTCCGTGGACAACTTTTGCTTGATTGTTGAATAAATATTTTGAAATTAGTTTCGGTAAGAAAATCTTGTCCTTTGTGGTCTTTGTCAAGCTTATGGCCTTGGAATTGGTCTTTGTCAATTGCGTAAGGCGGCCTGCATAGGATAGATTATAGAAGACTGAATGTAACCGCTTCTACATGACCGTAGGAGTATGTTTCCATCTCAGAAATAATGTAGACATTTCGTATTTCGCTTGCCTTAATTTCATAATTCTCTCTCTCGTTTTCTTGATCGAAACTGCATGGTACTCGCTAGACAATCAATTGAGTCACATCGAATAACAAAACATGTCAACACGCTCTTTAGATTAATCTGAAATTTGATTTCATATTAGCAATCCCTTATACAAGGCATGGTAAATAAATATTTTTTGATTTTTCACCTAAATTTTATTTCTTAGACATGTCGAATGATATATTTTTAAAATTTATATGAATTTAAGTATGTAATTGCCCGATGAGATTCAAAAGTGAAAAATAATGTTCACTAGAAGTTGAGGAACATTTTCAGGAGTCAAAGTAATAAGTTTAGTAAATATCTAATTTTTTGTTCTGTTTTTCAACTCGGTATTATTTTTTACACGCGTTAAATGATAGTTCTCGAAAAATCGAACTTTTGATTAATCCAACGCACAATTTCATCTGTCGACATGCGGGAGTTGCCATCTTCATGAAAAATACACTTGATTTAACTCTTATTCTCCATTGAAATTTATCCTGGCCATATACGGAACTTATTTTCCATGAAACCACTAGCACTCTCACACGCTGCACATAGGATCCACATCCCAAAAAATAAAATGTTAGAGGTCAAACCATTTACATTCTTCTTCCACCAATGATATGCATATTTGTTTGGACGTTGACAATGAAAATCTCCTTGCATACCACCAAAACATTGAGACAGAGAGACTTCGTTCTTCTTTGCCAATTAAAAAAACGTTGATGATTCCTTATTTCCGCGACGCCAAAGAAATTAGGAAATGAATGGATGAAGATAAAATTGTCGAAGCAACAATGCAACAACTTCCCATTTCAGAAGAAAATAAAGTAAGAACCGGTGTAATATTCCCCAAAATTTTCTTCTTGTTGCAAGGGAGTCAAGTTGCTCTCACTACTTATTTATATCGTCAGCGAAATTATTAGACTTTGTATTAAATCTGACCCAGGGTTCATGTACCACCGGTTACTGCTTATGAATTTCCCTAAACATGGTGGCAATTCACCTATAAATCTCTATACAGGGACTAAAAACCAAAAATCTCTATATTATCTTGTTTCTGGGCAATAAGTTGAGAAGTTCACTGATGTGAGAACCGAGATTTTAGGTTATCACCTTCAGACCGTAGGATTGAATTTGATTTGATAAGTTAACAAGTTCTTAGTTAAAAAGTTATAAAAGTAATTGCTTATTTGTATGTGTAAAAATTTATTTTTTTAAAAATTTTGGATTAAATATAAAACCACAAAATTTTATATTTGAAATGAAAATTTCTAAACTGTCTCCATGTGATAAATCTACAACAATGTGGGCATGACCCTTGAGTGACGTGGATACATATAGTACTTTTTAGCAATCCTACGTATAGAATAGATATGATTTGTTACATAAGTTAAGATTATATTGAGATAAATGATGAAGTATTTCGAGTCCTTTGTGAGATGAATATAGAATCGACTACTTTTTAAGATATACGGATGAACTTAGAATTTCAAATCGGATTCTCGAAGTGGGATAATAATTACTTTCCGTAAAGTGTTATGTGCTCTAACTATGTGTTGTCAACGTGTTCTAACAAATACACTTCAAAGAATACCATAAAAAAAAATTCTAAGTAACAAGTAATAAAATATCTTTTTCGAGAAATTGTCAAAATTATCTGGTGGTGGAGAAAAAAAGATATATAAAGAATTGCAAGAACTTGTCGAATGATTCTCCAGATTGTTATAAAATGAATGTTTTATTTTTATGTAGAATCGGGAGCCACTATAATAAGAAGTTATCAACCTTCAAGAGTCGTCTTCTCTTCTTTACTAAAGAACTTGTTAATCATATGTATCTTTTGCCAAATGTCACCATTTAAGTGCCATTCAAATTTTTGCAACAAGACTCTAGCAGGAGCTGGCCGTCCTACTTTAGAAGGTTTTGTCTCGAAAGGTTTATCTGTTCTAAGTTTAGCCATCATTGGACAAGTACCAATTGCTAGGTAGCTAAAAAAAATATAGCAATTTTCCACGTGGTTAACAATTTAAATCCACCAACCCTGTAATCTTATACATAAAAGGATGTCTTTCGACTTGAACTTATTAGTGAGAATGTCTCAAAGTTTAAATGAAATCGAAGGTGGCTTGTTTCAAATTCATGTGTTCAAACCAGAAGCAATTTTACACATAAGCTATGGACATTTACAAAATTTTACCTCTACAGTTGCCAAAACTATAAATTTTGATTTCATTGTCGAATGCGATATACATATTTAATTCTTTGATGCCCAAGAAACAACACTTCCTTGTAAAATGAATATTCATCCTGATGTGAATTTATTATCTTTCACTCTAGTTATCCAACTAGCAACATAGTATTCTTCTAGTACACTTGAAATGTTATTGTAAATAATTCTTGAATTCAAAATTTTTTTAGGTTTCTTAGTACCTGACTAACTGCTAATCAATGGTTAGCTCTAGGATTACTCGTGGACCTAGATAGTTTGCAAACCACAAATACAATATCTGGCTTTATCTATAACTTTTCAAGTGTACTAGCGTATTAAAGCTTATATATAACCCTCTCATGATGCTCCTCCAAAGGACATGAATGATCATATGGGATACTCACTTCTTTGAGTCCCAAATAATCAAATTATTAATTACTTAGTGAGATTGACTCAATGCATAATTCCCACTATATCATTTCATTTTGATCCTCAAAATAGTTCTACTTTTTCTAATTCTTTCATCTTGATTTGAGAAGCCAAGAATCTTTTCTTCTCCATCTTACCTTCCATACTTGTCCCAAAGATAAACATGTCATCAATATAAAGAATGATATTGACTACATACTCCTTTTTAACTTTTAAGTATTTACATTTATCAGCTTTATTATGTTGAAAATCGTTCGACAAGACTATCTTGTCAAATTTCTCATGACATTATATTGAAACTTGTTTAAGACCATACAATGACTTCATCAATTTACAAACTTTTCTTTCGTTTCTCAGTAAGGTAAAACCTTTTGTTTGCACCATATATACCTCCTTAGCTAAATCTCCATTTAAGAAGGCTGTTTTAACACATTTGGTATACAATGAGCATGCGTATCAAAACTAAGGCAATCAATATTCTTATCAAGGTAATCCTTGAAAAGGGGAATATGTGTCAAAATCTATAGAGATATGATCTCGATTCAAGTACTTTTTTCTTTCTTGCTCTTTTGCTTCTTCTAGAGTTGGAAGAAGATTCATTTTCAGAATTCTAAATTCTACTACTTTTCATGTTAGGTGTTTTTATTGGATGATCAATGTTTGAATCTTTGAGAACTCATTGTAAAAAATTTCAACATCCATTGATTCTGCTATGATTTGAGAATCTAGCTCTAGTAATTTTTATACTTTTGAGTTTTTAGCAAATCGTACAAACACACTTTTCTGAGCTCTTGGTTCAAATTTGACTCTCTTAGGACTGGGAACCCTGTAATAAGTCAGGCAACCCCCATACTCATAGATATCCTAAGACTATAGGTCTTCCTTTCCATATTCCATAATAAAAAATTTAAAACATAGAGAAAGAATTCTACTATATACATGATAAGTAGCAAGTAATGGTTCTCCCCATTAATTGATTGGCAATCCAGAACTTAAGATCACGACATTTACCATATCCTCCAAATTATATTCTTTCTTTCAACCAATCTCTTTTTTGGAGGAGTATAAAGAATACTACATTGGTGAATAATTCCATGTTAATCTCAATAATCATTAAAGCAACCAAACAAGTATTTACCACCCTATCACTCAAAAGAAGTTTGATTTTCTTCTCTAATTGATTTTCAACTAATGCTTTATAACTTTTCAATGTATCAATTACTTGATCTTTATTCTTCAATAGATAAACACAAATTTATCTAGATAAGTCTTATATGAAAGTTATAAAGTGACAATTGCCAACTCTAGTTAGCATGCCATTATATTTACATATGTTGGAGTAAATTAGTTTGAGGAGTTCTGAACATCTCACAACTCTCGTGAATGGTTTCTTAGTTATTTTAGATTGTACACATATTTCATATTTGTTTTTGTGCTCATTTTGATATTAAATTAATCCACATTTAATCATGCATTTTAACAATTGAAACCTTATATGTGCTAATCTACTATGCCATAATTCAAATGATTCAAGTATATAGTTACAAATATCAAATTTAGTAATACTGAGTTTGTACATGACATTACAAGTGTTGCATTTTTTAATGAATATCCCATTCTTAGACAAGATCAAATGATCTATCTGACGTACAACTTTGAAGCCCTTCCTTCTTAGCAAGGTCCCATAGATTAAGTTCTTCCTAATATCGTTACAAAGAGTACATTCACAAAGATGACAATTTTTTCTAATGTAAATGTTAGATTAATAGTATTTTTCCCAAGTACTTTTGTGGTATTGTTATTTTCCATTAGTGTTTGTAAATCTCTAACACTTTTAAACTTCTTAAAGAGATAGCGATCATTACAAATGTGGACCATTATTCTAGAGTCATTCTACTAGTCATCGGACTTCTTCTCGGTTACCATATTTACTTCCGTGATCATGCTTATGTGTATATTTGAAACATAGTCTACCATATTAATGATATAAACTTCAATCACATTTGCTTTTTTTCATCGATCTTCACTTTGTTCAATGATGGACAATCTTGTTTGAAGTGTCCATTTTTCCCACAATGGTAACGTGACTTGCTTCTTTTGATATTTTTGGATGAAGGCTAACTTTTGACTAATTATCAGTCTTGATGCTTATCTCAACATAATTCACCGTTGATTCTTCTTTGAATAATTTTTTTATCTTAAATTTGAGTTCTCTCCTCAATCCAAACATGTGTATGGAGTTTTTCAATAGTGAGCATGATCAAAGTGTGATGCAATTTCTCACGATAGTCATTCCAAGATTGGAGTAGTTTTGTAATTATTACTACAATTTAGAGTGACTCCAAAACTTCCCTCTTCACATCCTTGATTTTACATACCAATATTTACAATTCATCTACTTGGTTCATAATGAACTTTCTGTCTACCAGGTAAATTCAAAATACCTCATGTAGAGGAACATGTTTGTACCTTATCATGCTGAGTTGTACTTAATCTATATCATTCATCATATCTCTTTCAGTGACTAGATTGATAGATAGATATTGCATAGTCAGTCGAACAACAAGTTTAGGATGTGACCTCGATAGTGTACTTTGTCATCCTCCTACTTCTTTTGAACAAATTTTTCCTTGGCTATTTTCTCTATTTTGACTTTATCTCCTTTATTTTATGTCAGTAGGGGAGTAGGGAGTTGGTTTAACTAACTTGGAATAAAGAACATAGAACACTCTAAATTCCATGAGTAGAAATATTATTTTTCCCCATTGAGTGAAGTTAGAACTATCAAACCAATCCAACTTGATGAAATATTGGTTAATCACTTTGTTGAATTTAGTAGGTTCCATAGTGTAAATAAATAACACTTTAATATTGCTGAAGTATTATGGGTGCTTTGAAAGATGAATATGAAATTGATTAACTTTTGAAGATGTACGAATGATATTAGAATTTCAAATCGGATTCTTGAGGCGTGATAGTAATGATTCTCCTTACTTGCCCCTACTACGTATTGCCAATGGGTTTTGACAAATACACTTCTAGGAATGCCTCAAAAATAGATATTCTAAGTGGGAAGCAATATATTATCTTCTTCAAGAATTTGTCAAAAGTATTTTGTGGTGGAAGGAAAAGGATGAATAAAATATTGGAGGAATGAGATAATTTCTTTATACTGTTATCAACTGAATGGCTTGTTCCTTTTTATGTATAAACTAATAGCCGCTAAAATGAAAAATTATCAACCTTCAAAAGTCATCTTTCTCTTTTCTACCAAAAAATTATTAACTATATGTTTTTTGGTCAAATATCACCATTTATGTATCCATTAAAACTTTTGTACCGAAACCCTCAGCGGACATTGGTCTCCTAGCTGCCATTAGTCCTATCTTGAAAGATTTCTCTATTCTAAATCCAACAATCTTTGAGCAATTATCGATTGGGTGACTACCAAAAACAAAAAAATATATATGTCACAAGAAGAATCGTCGTCTGGTATAGATAAGACTTGATGTCGGTTTCATAATGAAAACTAGTTTGGTCATTGACAATTGGAAATACATGCCCGATCCATGCTTCAATAATCAATTATCAAGTATGAAAATTTTTAAGATGGAGGCAAGCCACCACTTTTTTCTCATTATGTTCTTAGAGCCATGTGGATGGTTCGTAGATAACTACCTTGTTTGATACCTTACACACGACCATTTTTTCTCCTTATGTTCTCAGAGCCATTATAGTAGTTTTGCTACTATGATAGCAATCAAAGCATTGGTGTGGTTCTTTGTAAATGATACACTTGGACAAGTCCTCAATGCTTTCTATTGTATCAGAGAACTCTCGCATATATTCTTACACATCCTCCTTACATATAAAATCTTAGAGACACACTCACTTATCAAGGAAAAAGTACTTTAAATCTAATGAACAAGCAAATGAAGTCACGTATACCTCGTCAATCTTGCTCGACTTGACTCTAGCAGCTTCATCAAATTGTCCTTGCATCCTCTTTTTGGAACTTGCTATCTTCACGATGGTGTTCCTCAATGTGTTTGACTCCCTTCTTCAACTTCCCTTAACTATTTCGAACATCATAGCTTCACCATTGGAAATTCCCTTCCAAAGGTAGCTTCTTTATCTTAAGATCCCGACTCTTCCTTACAAGATTTCACCTTCCTCTCGATAGATGCCCCTCTAGGCTCTTCATCTTAAGATCCTAACTTTCTACTCCTCAAAGACATCGTAGCTCTGATACCACCTGTAACTGAAAAACTTCTCCTTTGTAGTTTTCTGTACGGCCTTAAGCCTTCCGTAAGCCTAAGTAAGTCTTTTGTCAACAATCTCATTGAATAGTTACACTTAGGGAGAGAAAGAAACACAAGTAAAATTTAGATAAAGAGAGAGTATATTTGCATAGATTGCTGGGTAATTTACAAAAGAGGGAGACAAGCCCTTATATACATATTAAAATGATGCCAAATATTAAATGCTAACTACCAACTATCCAACTCTCACCCATCTTTAATTACATTGAAGTTTCCGAGAACTACTTGGAAAACTCTAGAAAATTTTTAGGGGTTAATCTTAGGTATTCTTTACCCATATTGGTGAGTTGAACCTTTATAAGCCGGATCAGACTTTTCGTAAAGTTAGCCCGTGATAATACAACTAGGTTTAAAAATTGCTAGGGTGCACCATCTAAAAATTGGTAATTTAGAATCATTATTAGTTTCAATATGTTCATATCAAGACCAAAATCGAGATTTTTAAGGAATTATCCAAAAATTGTAGGGAAAAGTACAATTTTAGTACCTGTGGTTTTACGCTTTTTGACATATGATCTTGTACTTCAAAAATGACCAAACGAGTCTTGACGTTAGCTTCAGAGTTTCACTTTTAGGCTCGGGAAGCTTCCCAAGCCTAAACTCATCCCCAACCTCAAAACGATGTCATTTTGAGGCCGAGGTGACTGCCACATATTAAATTTTTTATCTTACATGTTTTTTTATCTTGAAAAGACAAACATACCCCTCTTGCTAAAAAAAACTCACCCCTTCTTCTTCCTCTTCCTCTTCCGCTACATCCGTGCTCCTTCTTCCTCTCCCATTATCTTCCAGAAAAATGAATTTTATGAAACTCCAGAAAATTAATATCCAAAAGCCAAAGAATCACCATGAACCACTTAAAATAAAATCCCAATTGAACCTTCCTATGACACCAGATGATTACTAGACAATTAGTCGTCATGGGAAAGGAGAAACGAAAAGCTCAAAAACTAAATGTTAAACCTCCCACATCCCCATCTAAGAAAATCCATTTAATTCATGACCTGATTCAATCGACAACTTCTAACCCAATCATCAAATTGAGTAGAGGATGAGGATAATTAAGTAATTGATTGATTAAAACAAATTTGATCATCGAAATAAAACCTCAAGCCCAACCCAACAACTCCAAATATGTCCAAACAAAACCCACCAGAGACGACCACCACCATCTGAGCCCAAACAACATCATTTTAAGGTTCGGGACGAGTTAAGGCTCGGGAAGCCTCCCAAGCATAAAAGTGAAACTCCGAAGCTAATGTTAGGACTTGTTTGGTCATTTTTGACGTACAAGATCATATGTCAAAAGGCGCAAAACCACAGGTCTAAAATAGTACATTTCCCAAAATTGTAATAAATTAACTATAACTATAAATTTGTTTTATATATTATTTAAAAATGACCTGAACATATTTGTGTTATCAATATAGCCAGTCAAATTGTGTGCATTAATCAATTGCTAGGGTTGGCTAAAATTATTAACTAATCAAAATGAATAGGGAGTCCACCATGACAATTTTTGAACGTTTGAAACGTCCATGATAGAATCCGATTTCGTCGGCAAGTAGTACGTAGGAAGATCCAACAAAAGGAGATGGTGGTTATCGGCAATGTCGAATTTAGAATCATTTCAGAAGTTTTCTAAAGGGAGTGACTTCTAGTCTAGATGGCGAGCCATCAAGATAAAATATATGATGTGTATGGATAGAAAATTATCCATACCCTTGTATAGTGGGTGTAAGGAACTATATAAATTCAAACCCAAACTCTACCTATAAATTCATTAGTTATCCTATATTTATAGATGTCTTAATTAAATCTTAGTTAGTTCATTATTAAAATAGACTTTGTAGGAAACAAATTATAAAGATTTGTTCAGAAATCATATAAAAATTTCACAATAAATTATTTTATTTTGAAACTTTATATTTAACACTTATCAATTTATTGATAACTTTTGAACCATGTTTGTTTAGTGGGATAAGATGTTACAATTTGGTTTAAATTTATATAAACTTGATTTGTTATTGATTTTATTAAAAATTCAAAAATATGTTATAAAGTAGTGTGTCTATGTATAGGATATGGATTTTTGTTTCGTTCCTTAGATCCGAATTTGAATTTATATAAAAGATACCCACATAGTTGTGGATAGCATTTGAATGCAACTACAAAAATCAAGATATTAGTTAGATTATATTAATATTCTACCCTTCCTATTGCCATTCCAAATGATGTATATTCTTATGCTATTTAACAAAAATATTTATGACAGTTTTTTATGCTTTGCAAATGAAAAAATTAGATCCGTTTTAAATCGCAAGATTCTCAATTATAAAAAGTCATTAGCATAAAGTACTAAGATAGTTTTGAGTAGAGTGTTTGAATTATTCACGCACATCAGAGTAGAAGAAGAGAGTTAAAATTTATGTGGCACATGGAGTGCCAAATAGATGTTATGTGGAACAAAATATGTATAATAAAAATTTGTTAAAAGATACAAATTTGAGAATTTCTATCATTATGAAAAAAACTCAACCATCCGGTAATTTGTTAGAAAGAATAAATGTGAGCCCTCTACCACGTTATACTTATAAGTGTTGCTAGCTAAGTTATTTTACAATTAAGTTATAGACGTACTACTTTTACGCATTTCGGCTTTAGCGTTGGTTCATCTACTAGGTGAGTACTTTTATGAGAATGGTTGTCACTACAAATTTAGTGTTACGCTTGAGCATGTTAGAGAGTTCTAAACCTTTAGACAAGCCTTCACTTTGGTCACTTAGCTTAGTTTTAAATTTTTGCCACTAGCCTCGGATAAGTTAGGCAAATTTGACCTGTTTGGGAAGAATAGCCATAACTTCCTCATTTGCGACCCAAATTGGATAAGTGAACATGTTTTGAAAAGCTAGGACATAGACTTACAATTACTTAGACAAAGGTTGAAATTGAGCTAGAAGTTATTGGATTGTGACTCGACGAGAGATAGGCAACCAATCAGGCAGAGTTTAGTGTAATTACCTAATTGGATGTTCAGAGACGTGAGAGACATGAGGATAACTCATCCAGGAACCATATACGACATAAATTTTACTTTAGGACAAGGACAAACATAGATAAGCACTCAAACATTTAAATAAGAAAGAGAAAGAACCAAGTAGGAGAAAAGAAAAAGAAACAGACACGTCGAGAAGATTCTTGGGGTAAGTAGATTTAGGTTCAGAATTAGATTTTGTAGTTATCTACAAAGTTGTAGAGGATAGAAAATCCTATTTTGTGGTATATTTAATTTGTTAATTTGATTAAGTATTTAATTCAGAGGTTCATTTTATGTTGGCTGTGTGAACTGAGCCTCGGATTTGAGTAGGTCGAAGAAGAAATAAAGGAGTGCTGTTGATTTTTTAATATGAAGTTGTCAAGGACAAACATAGGAGTCCTGTTTTGTGGGTTGGTGATAATGTTAAAGTAAGGATATTTGATTACTTAAATATGTTGATAGAGTTATGTAGAAGTGTTGATGGAATTGTTGAAAGGAGGTTATTTGGTTAGTTTTGAGTGAGATTTTGGTATGTGTTGGGACTGCCACAACCTTTTTTAAGCATGATTATGGTTCTATGGATATTGTATAATTACGTAGTGTTTATATGTTCTTAGGAAAGCAAGTGGACAACCAACAAGCTGAATTGTTTACGGAGGTTTATGATTACGAACTTGGAGAAAGTTAAGGTGAGTGGATAATGGGTACAAAAAAACCATTATCTTAATTTGCTATCTATATTTTTTGTTATTTTAAAACTAGAAAATGAATAAGTATTTCCTTGACTTCCTTTGAACAATTTCGTTGATATGCCATCATTGAACATATTTCGTTGAAAGACCTTTGTTGCGATGAACTCATTCTTTGATATAATTCACAATATTCATTATTATTATTATTCCATATGGTTATGAGCCTTGTTTGATGTTCATGTTATATTTATGAGGTCTTTGGGACCGTATGTGGTATATATTAAGCCTTTGGGGCGTATGCCATGTGTCTTGCTCTTTGGGAGCGTCTATGCACATATGACTTTTGTTTATGTTGCATTTATGTTTGTGTAGCATTTATGCCTTATGTTGTGACGTCATGCTAGGCTTGTAGCTCTTATGTTCCATATTACATATGTTATGACCATATAAAACTATTATGTATTATCATTAGTATGACACTATATCTAAACCATTGATATTCCTTAACCTCATGGTACTTATTATCTACTCACTGAGCTTGTCCCACCATTCCTTCTTATTCATTTTCCAGATCAGTAGTTGGAGACTTTAGAGAGCTTTATAGATTCATGGATGCTTGCACGCTTAAGGTTGGGCCAACGAGATGTATTTTGGTTATTTTGGACTTGTAGTATGTTTAATTTAGTGGATGACTTAGATGGTTGTATAGTTGTGAGGTTTACAAGTGTGATGAATTTTGTTTTATAGGTAGACTATATTTAGGTTTATGTTTATGAGGCTTGCAGAGATTTGATTAATGTTAGTTTTTGAATCTTTGCTTCGGTCGTGACTACTAGGTTACGGGTCATAACAACTTTGGTACGGTGAGCATGGAATGAAGTTTGATAGGTTGAGTGGGAGATAAGAGGGTAGATGAGCATAGGTTCTTGATAGGTTTGTTATATGAATGTTCATATAACACTTGATAACACTTAATTCATATATGAATGTTTATGAATGTTTATATACCTCAGCAAGATCCACATACTAATTCATATATTTCTTTTGATAGCACTTGAGCACTAGTATTATTTATGAAAAAGAAGGATGGTTCCATGCGCTTGTGTATCGACTATCGACAGTTGACAAGATAACAATCAAGAACAAGTATCCCTTACCATAGATTGATTACTTGTTTGATCAACTGCAAGATGCAAAAGTGTTCTCTAAGATTGATTTGCGTCCAGGCTATCACTAGTTGAAGATTAAGGCGTGTAATATACCTAAGATGGCTTTTCAGACTCGCTATAGTCATTACGAGTTCTTGGTCATGCCTTTTTTTTACTAATGCTTTGGCTACATTTATGAGTTTGATGAACAAGGTATTTCATACTTACTTTGATAAATTTGTTGTGGTGTTCATTGATGACATCCTTCTCTATTTGCATAAGACTGAAGCACATGTAGAGCATTTGAGGATTGTTTTGCAATTGATAAAAAAGAAGGAACTTTATGCCAAGTTGAGTAAATATGAGTTTTGGTTGAGCGAGGTGGTGTTTTTAGGGCATGTGATTTTGGCAGAAAGGATATTAGTAGATCCAAAGAAAGTGGAAGTTGTGCTTAAATGGGAGCCTCCTAAGAATGCCACAGAAGTTCAAAGTTTCTTGGGTTTGGCATGTTATTATAGGAGATTTGTAAAGGATTTCTCCAAGATTGGAGCTCCATTGTCTAAACTTCTTTGGAAGGATGTTAAATTTATATGGAATGATGACTGTGATCAGAGTTTCCAAGAACTTAAGACTCCTTTGACGTCAGCTTCAATGCTTACACTTCCTATGGCTGGTTGTGGATATGTGATTTACAGTGATGCCTCTCATCATGGTTTGGGTTATGTACTTATGTAGAATGATAGGGTGATTGCTTGTACTTTAAGATAATTACAGAAACACGATCTAAATTATCCTACACATGACTTAGAATTAGTTGCAGTGGTATTTGCTTTGAAGATATGGATACGTTACTTATATGAGAAACTTGCCATATTTTTACTGATCATAAAAGTTTGAAGTATTTACTTACTCGGAAGGAGTTGGAGACCAAGAAGATGGGTGGAATTATTGAAAGATTATGAATGTACCATAGATTACCACCTAGGAAAGGCGAATATGGTAGCATATGCACTTAGTAGGAAATCTATTGGCAACTTGGCACACTTGCAAGTGGCTTATCTTCCATTGTTTTTGGAACTCAAGAAGTTGAGATTTTAGTTGAGAATTAGAGAACAAGGTATCCTTATTACTAATCTAAGGGTGAGGCCTATGTTGTATGAGAAGATACGTGATTTACAAGAACAAGATACAAAGTTACAACAGATAAGAGACAAAGTTCAAAAAGGGGATCATAAGAAGTTTGTCGTATACGATGATGAAATGTTATTATACAACAATAGGGTGTGTATTCCTGATCAAGCTGAGTTGAAAAGGGAGACATTGGAAGAAGCTCATTGTTCTGCATATACTATACATCTAGGGAGTACTAAAATCTATCATGCTTTGAAGGACAATTATTGGTGGTCATGTATAAAGAATGTCATTGCAAACTATGTAGCAAGTTGTATGGTTTGTCAACAGGTAAAAGTTTAGCTTCAATGTCTAGTTGGACTATTAGAACCCTTGCCAATACCAGAATGGAAATGGGAGTATATCACGATGGATTTTGTTACAAATTTGCCAAGGACATCGAGGAAGCATGATGCGATATGGGTTATTATCGATAGACTTACGAAGTCAGCTCATTTCTTACCCATCTTTATGACCACTACCATGGATAAGTTGGCGCATTTGTATGTTGGTGAAATTGTGAGGTTACATGGTGCTCCAGTATCTATTATTTTCGATAGAGATCTTCGAATTATTTCCAGATTTTGGCCTAGTCTGTAGGACGCCATGGGTACTAAAGTCAAGTTTAGCATTTCTTTTTATCTAGAGATTGATGAACAATTGGAAAGGACTATTCAAATCTTGGAGGAAATATTACGATCATGTACAATGAGTTTGTTGGTAGTTGGGATGATATCTTATGTTGATTGAATTCGCGTACAATAATAGCTTTCACTTCAGCATTGGCATGGCACCTTATGAAGCTTTATATGGAAGAAACTGTAGATCTCCAATTGTTTGGACAAAGAAGGAGCAAGGAAGTTGATAGGTCCTAAAGTTGTTCATGATACTATGGAGAATGTTAAAGTTATTAAGGAGAGATGGAGATATTCCAATAATGTTAAAAAACTTATGCCGACCAGGGAAGAAGATAGCTTGAGTTTAAAGTCGGCGATAAGGTATTCTTGAAAGTCTCTCCTTGGAAAGGTGTATTACGATTTAGTAAGCAAGGAAAACTAACAGCACGATACACTAGTCCTTATGAGATCTTAGAACATATTGGACCAGTTGTGTATTGTGTCTTTTTACCACCTAAGTTGTCAAAGATTCATAATGTTTTTCATGCTTCATTATTGAGAAAGTGTATGGTTCGGGAAGAATAAAGAATATTGGACATACAACCAGTTACATTGAGAGAAGACTTGATGTATGAAAAAGTGCCAATTCAAATCTTTGAAAGAAAAGAAAATAATTTATGATCTAAGACAATTCCGTTGGTTAAATTATTATGGCATAGTCATAACATTGAAGAAGCCACTTAGGAAATGAAAAAAGATATGAGAGCACGATATCCACATCTATTTCATGAATTGGGTAAGTAAATTTTGAAGGACAAAATTCTTTTTAGAGGAGAAAATTGTAAGCCCTCTACCAAATTAATTATAAGTGTCGCTAGCTAAGTTTTTTTATGATTAAGTTATAGCCGTACTACTTTTATGCATTTTGGCTTTAACATTGGTTGGTCTACTAGGTGAGTACTTTTACGAGAATGGTTGTCGCTACAACTTTAGTGTTATGCTTGAGCATATTAGAGAGTTGTAAAACCTTTAGACAAACCTTCACTTTGGTCACTTAGCTTAGTTTTAAGTTTTTGCCAAACTAGCCTCGGGTAAGTTAGGCAGATTTGACCTGATTAGGAAGAATAGCCATAACTTCCTCATTCTGACCCAAATTGGACAAGTGAATATGTTTTGGAAAGTTACGACATAGACTTGTTTAGATTGTTAGAGGAAGAAGGTCAAAATTGAGCTAGAAGTTGCTGGATTATGACTAGACAAGAGATAGGCAGCCAATCAGAGAGAGTTTAATATAAGAGTAAATTACATCTGGCCCCCTGTTGTTTGGTGAATTTAACGCTGGCCCCCCTCTTATTCGCAATTCGATTAAAAAGGCCCCTAAGTTTGGCAAAATTGTACCATTTGGCCCCTGATGCCAGAATCGGAGAATTTTCCGGCAAAAAGCCACGAGAAATGACAAAAATACCCTTCTTTTTAAAAAAAACTTTCTTCTTCTCTCTCTTCCTATTCATCTTCTTCAACCTTCCATCGAACACTCACTCAACAAAAAAAAACTAGCAAAAAGACGGAACCCGATGCGGAAAATGGCCAGCCAGCAGGCTAGAGGGGCACTAGAGGGACGGGAGAGACTTGTGGAGGCTGGCTGAGGACGGAGGCATCGAGCCCGATCTCCGGAGGAGGAAGGAGAGAGGCCGTTGGGGGGGACATTGTGGGCAGAGCGGAGAGTTGTACATGGGAGGGATAGGCGACCACCGGCGTGTTCATCTGGACCAGGGGAATCTCGAGAGGAGGTCCGATCGGAGAGTCACGGCCAGGAACGGCGGCACACGGCGTTGGCAATCCGGAGCTCCAAAAATGGCGAATCGCGATTTCGGGCAGCCCACGGTCGGACGAAGGCATCGGAGGAACCGGCTGAGCATGCTGAGCAAGGATCTGGGCTCCGATCCGAATGGCAGAGGGTGGAGCACCGTCACCAGCGTTGTTTTTTTATTTTTAAGTTTTTCTGGCAAGGACCATCACCGACGAGTTCTTCCGGCGCTGGTTTGGTCATTGCTCTTGGTTTTTTTTGTTTTTAAGTTTTTTTTTATTTTTTAGCATAAGGACATTTTCGTCATTTCCCATGGCTTTTCGCTGGAAAATTCTCCGATTCCGGCGTCAGGGGCCAAATGGTACAATTTTGCCAAACTTAGGGGCCTTTTTAATCGAATTGCGAATAAGAGGGGGGCCAGCGTTAAATTCACCAAACAACAGGAGGCCAGATGTAATTTACTCTTAATATAATTACCTTATTGGATGTTAAGAGATGTGAGAGACATGAGGATAAGTTATCTAGGAACCGTATAAGACACTAAGTTCACCTTAGGACAAGGCCATAGACAAGCACTCAGAAAACCGAAATAAGAAAGAGAAAGAAGCAAATAGGAGAAAGAAGAAGAAGCAGACAGGTCGAGAAAGAACCTTGCGATAAGTAGGTTTAGGTTCAGAATTAGACTTTGTAGTTGTCAACAGAGTTGTAGAGGACAGAAAACCCTATTTTGTGGTATATTTACTTTGTTAATTTAATGAAGTATTGAATTCAAGAGGTTCATTTTATGTTGGTTGTATGAACTGAGCCTCGGATTTGAGTAGGTTGAAGGAGAAACAACTTTGTGACTTGATTATGTTGAGAGATGAGTTGATTTTTGGATATGATATTATGAAAGACAAATAGAGGAGTCCTATTTTGGTGGTTTCGTGGGTTGGTGATGAAGTTAAAGTAAGGATATGTGATGATGTGAATATATTGATGGAGTTGTGTAGAAGTGTTAATGGAATTGTTGAAAGGAGGTTATTTGGTTAGTTTTTAGTAAGATTTTGGTATCTGTAGGGACTGTCATGACCTCTTCTAAGCATGATTATGGTTCTATGGATGTTGTATGGTTACGTAGTATTTATATGTTCTTAGGAAAGCAAATGGATAACCAACGAGCCAAATTGTTTATGGAGGTTTAAAATAATGAACTTAGATGAAGTTAAGGTGAGTGGAGAATGGGTCCACAAAAATCATTATTTTTATTTGCTATCTATATTCCTTGTTATTTTAAAACTTGTAAGTGAATAAGTATTTCCTTGACTTGCTTTGAATAATTTCGTTGATACGCCATTGTTGAACCCATTTTCGTTGAAAGACCTTTGTTGCGATGAACTCATTCTTTGATATAATTCAGAATATTCATTATTATTTTTCCATATGGTTACGATGTTTGATTGATGTTCATATCATGTTTATGAGGTCTTTGGGAGCGCATGTGATATGCATTAAGCCTTTAGGGCGTACGTCATGTGTCTTGCTCTTTATGACTTATGACCGCATGTGGTATGCATTAAGCGTTTATGCGCATATAACTTATGTTTATGTTGCATTTATGCTTGTGTAGCATTTATGCCTTATGTTGTGATGTAATGCTCACCTTGTACCTCTTATGTTTCATATTACGTATGTTATGACCATTTAAAACTATTATATATTATGATTAGTATGACATTATATTTTAACCATTGACATTCCTTAACCTCATAGTACTTATTATCTACTCACTGAGCTTGTCTCACCATTCCTTCTTATTCATTTTCCAGATCAGTAGTTGGAGACCTTAGAGAGCTTTATAGATTCATGGATGCTTGTACGCTTGAGGTGGGGCCAACGAGATGTATTTTGGTTATTTTGGACTTGTAGTATGTTTGATGTAGTGGATGACTTAGATAGTTGTATAGTTGTGAGGTTTGCGAGTGTGATGAATTTTGTTGTATAGGTAGGCTATATTCAGGTTTATGTTTATGAGGCTTGCAGGGATTTGATTAATATTAGTTTTAGTTGAATCCTTACACCGGTCGCAACTACTAGGTTACAGGTCGTGACAATAAAAGAGTGAATCTTTTTTAAAAACACATGTCATTTGGGGTTCAGAACATGTAGAGACAGCCAATATAAAAATGTAAATCCAAAAAATAAAAAGTCAACGTTCTTGCCAGAAGAAATCCCGTCTTATGGAGAAGCGCTCAAATTCAGTTAGTCAAGGAGCAAACTAACCCTTTTCTGTTGAAAAAAAATAGCAATTTTCAACAAATGCAATCATATAATGATGTAATAAGAATCTCCGACATCCTATGAAAGCAAATTAAATCAAAATGTTTGTCAATTCATATCATGCTTTATCTCGCTAGAGAAAGTGTTCTTAAATTACGCAGTCAGAAGGGTAATATCGTAATTTCATTTAAGAGTAAAATGGCAAGCTCTTTTGTTTCTGTCTTGACGGAAGTTTGCTTGATCACATATTAAAAGCGTCTTCGTCTTAACAATACTGTTAACAAGCGACCAAATTGTACTAGCTAGCTTAACCCTCTCTCTCTCTCTCTCTCTCTCTCTCTCTCTCGCTCTCGCTCTCGATTTCATACTCCAAACCAAAATATCCCATGAGAATCATTAACAATCCATCAGTTCCATTTCTGGTCGTGATGGTTTTGCTTAAGATGTGTGCTCATGTGAAGCTCTCGAGCTGCCGTCGCCTATACAGAATTGCCCTAGGTGATCAAGCCCATGCTTCAAGGAAGATAAGAAGAGCTACTAGTAGCCAATTCTCATGGTATTTGCCCAAGGAAGCTCGTCTAGGTTCCAGTAAGAACCGGACAGGCTCTGATATTGGAGCCTCTTTTAGAACAGTTCCCGAAGGACCCAATCCCCTTCATAACTAATACATATTTAAGTCGGATAAATAATTTAGGTGTTTTTTCAATTTTTAATAGCTTTTCTTTTCTATTTTTTCTCGTTCTTTATTTTTAAATATAGTATGTGAGTGATGTAACCTGTAATTGAAATAGAACAAAAATTTTCGTAGACTTTCATTTTTTAAGCGGGGAATGGATTTGCTCCTGAATTATTATACCATCCGAGCAAAGGACTTATTGTTATTGTGGAAGACATATATAATTGGATAGTTTTTGCAAGCTTCTTTTAATTTAATTCTCAAATTAAATTACTTTTCAGTAGTCACGTCGGGCCTTTACTTTGGTGGTTTGCATTTTAAATAAAAGCCTTTATGAATAAATTTTTTTTTGAGGGAGTCACTTACTTAATGTAGTTTAAAATTGTTCGAGTTTATGAAAAAATTAAGAGATAAATAAGAAAGGAATATATTATCACGAGAAAAGTCAACAACTAGGAATAGAAGTAGCTCATGCAGAACGGATTTTAGTTTTTTTTAGATCCTATTATAATAACTATTCTAATACCTATTTTAATACAATGTGTCAGAAATCGAACCCTAGACTTCACAAACCCCTTTCCATCATTGTGCAATGTCATTGGCAGAACGGATATTAGTTGAATTGATAACGTCAATGGCAACGGATGGTCCACTTGATGTGCTTAGCCACGGACTAAATTTGTTTGGACGGTAATTTCTTTAGTTTATACTAATATTTTAATAGTTATGTAATCAACTAATTCCCACTCGAATAACGAGGAAAAACCCTCCAAAACATGTCAATTCTCCCTTGGTTTCACTCATTTAATTCTGTTTCTTTCATTCATGTTTTTATTATAATTTTCCTTGGTTTTTTTGCGGCCCTGTTTCAGTTTTGTTGTTTGGCAGAACAAAGACAATAGCTTCAGCTAAAGTCAACCGGTTGTTATACCAGTTGAGATTTAAAGGAGATTACGCATATTTCCTATAATGAGGAGTAAAGAGTATAAGAGTATAATTGGTATAATAATATTTAATCAAATACTAAAAAAAATAGAAAAGCATTAAAGGGAGAATTACGTAATTTCTAAAATCATGCCAAAAAATTAGTATTTCAAAAAATATTCAAAAATTAGATCCCTAAAAATAGGGTTAATTACCCTCAGGTCCCTATACTATTGACGATTTTGTAATAGAGTCCCTGTGTAACTTGAATAAGATATAAGACCCCTGTGTTATAACGAAATATTACTCTCAGGTCCCTAATTTAACCTTCGCTGACATCATCAATTTTTTTTCGTTTTTTTTAACACTGAATTGACCAAAATACCCCTAAGCCAAAAATTAAAAATGGACGAGGAGGACGGCTTTCATTGTCCCACCGAAACAACCCCGTGAGGGAGTAGGCATCTCGCTCGCCGCCTCGACCATTGCCAGGGAGTACGCGGCTTGGGCGTACGCTGCCTGGGAGTACGCCGCCTAGGACACTATCCTCGCGAAGACGTAACCGTCGTAGGAGTAGACCTCTGGATCTATAATTAGCTTTTTGTTTATTCGACAACTTCTTCGGCAACCCAGCTTCCTTTGCTTCTTATTTCTTTAGATCTGTAATTATAAAATTTCTGAATCTTGAATTTGTGCTTTGAACTTGAAAAGGGAGACGATTGGGTTTTGTCTTTTTTGTTCGAATAGAGTCGATTGTTGTTTGAGGAGATGAAGAGTATAATCTGAATTTCAATTTGTTATTTAATTGATTGAGAGTATTCTTTATGTCGAAAGAGGACAACAAAGGTGGAGGAGGAGGGCATTCGTTCTTGAACTTGGGGTTGAAGATGATAGTGAAAAGAAATTTGGAATAATAAATTTGTCGAGAGATGGGCAGTTAAAGGAATTTGGGTTTAGTTTTATGGCGTAGATGAAGAAGATTTTGGATTGTACAGTTCAGGATTTGGCTTGAGGTTGAAGAAGTTTTTTTTTTATTTTTGGCTTAAGGGTATGTTGGTCAATTCAATGTTAAAAAATGAAAAAAAAATTGATGATGTCAGCGAAGGTTAAGTCAGGGACCTTATGCCAATATTTCTTTATAGCACAGGGACCTTATATCTTATTCAAATTACACAGGGACCCTATTACAAAATCGTCAATAGTACAAGGACCTGAGGGTAATTAACCCCTAAAAATATTATACCTCCAAAATAACTCATTATACCATCTCATTATACCATCAACTGCTCTGGGAACCATGTGTTCGCCCAACCATCATCTTTGTTGAATTATTGGTACCACGGTTCCATACATTTATTGGTACTACGATTATTAATACCACAATTATCCAATATTAGTGTCATTGCGAATTTATCATAACAAAATACTACGATTAAGCAATATTAGTACTACTGTTAGTACCACGGTTCCATACATCATTGCGAATTTATCATAATAAACTGTATGCCTACAGGAGGAATCAACCATAAGCCATTCAAATAACAAGAAGCAATCATATAAATCAAACCACCGTCAATAAAAAATTATAGGCATTGATAATTAGCTAATAACCCCTCAAGTGGGATTGTTACCTTAGGATCCTTAGGGTTCCTTCTCATGGACTCTGAATAATGCTTCACAATCTTATGGACTCTGAATATCAAAATTACTAAACAACCATTATATTCTGATTTTAAGAACGAAATCTTCATCTAATGATTTTTAAATAATTCTCATGATGGAGATTAGTTTTAGATATCCTCACTGAATCCAAACTTTGTTAGACTGCTAATTGTTTAATCCGAAGAGGTCAAGCTGACGTTTTGGAAAATCTCCCAAACGCTTCAGATATCTTTGTAAAACGTAGAGTAAAATATTATAAAATTAAAATTTGATATGTTAACAATAATTATATATTTGTAGTGTGTGACAGTTTTGAAAACTTGGTATGAACATTTCTCTTCATTTTATGTATGATTGTCCGAAATGATTCGTACAATAGTGTTGGTTCAATTAACTTTATTTCCTACGTAGTTAGGTTGTCCATGAGAACTAGGGAAATAAGATTATGGATAGTTCGAGGCCTTTCTATTTATGCATAGATGTATTTTTATTACAAAAAGTACTTTAAATATATATCGGTGTAGACTTCAGCTCGAGGCTTTTTTTTTAATTATAGTAAGATAGGCTCGGACCATAACTACTGTTTTCCGACCCAAAGTTACAAAATTGAGACTCCTCTCGAAATACAGACCACAAAGCTGAAGACTACAGATCAGAGTTTTAACAAATGTGGTCCAATTAGTCAAACTGCTAATTGGCATTAGTAACGTCCCATTTTTACCAAGAAAAATGTTGATCTTGCAGACCGGTCGGACCAGATGGTTAGCACGAAAAATAAATAATATTTTATAATTTTATCTTCGATTCGAGACTAACCGCTTGTATGAATATTTTATTTGGTGTACTCTATAAAATCAGTATGTTTATATGTTATTTTTTTATGTATTGTGTTATTATTAGCTTATTAAATAAATTATTTACCTATATACCTACATATATTTCAAAAAATTACAAAAAAAACTAAAAAAAATCTGATCTGACCAACGACTAACCCAAACGTCAGACCAATTTTGGGTCGATCTCCGAATCATTTCTGAGAACCCTATTACTAAGCAATTAAACCAAGATGGCAATTGCGCTAGAAATCACGAGGATTATAATATGACCAAAAGCCCAAGAAGACAATGCCCCAAGGAAGGCCCAAACAAAATAGAGGTATGAGCCCAGCGACATATCCAGAGAATACCCTTATCCAGAAGAACCCAAATGTCTCTTTCGTCTAGGGTTTTAAAAAACACGGTATGATCAGCGGTCTGATGGATCGAATTACGAATCGGTATTAGTAACATCCCATTTTTGTCAAAAAGTGCTGACCTTGCTGGCTCAAAAAATTTGTTCGAACGAAACAATTTGACCGAAAAAAATTTACTAATTTATGATTTTATCTTCCATTCCAGATTGCCTATTTGTTTGGTTACTTTATTTGATATATTTTATAAAAATTGGTATGTTTATATGTTATTTTTTTACCTACTGTGTTATTATTAGTTTATTACATAAATTATTTATCTATATATCTATATATATTTCAAAAAAATTACAAATAAGAAAAAAATCTGGTCCGACCAGTCACCCAAAGGTCGGCCCCAATTCCAGATCGACCTCCGAATCGTTTTTAAGAACCCTGCTTTCGTCTTCCTTCCTAGGACCAGCAAAACGAAGTTGCTACCTTAGAGGCAACAACTCAACAGCATCTTTATAGGCTTCATGAACATGAACATCACTGGTCCTCAGGTTCGAACTGTACACAACCAAGCCAGGCACAGGTCCATACAACGCAAATTAAGCTCTCACGGGGAATAAGATAAAATGATACCCATTTACGCAAAAAGTATGTCAATTGATATAAAATATATAGGCGGATACATTATGTCCTATTTTTATAAGATAAGATGTATCTAATGGCAAGATGTGTGGCACTTTGTCAGTAAGGCTATTAGCTTGGTTCCAGGGAATTTTCGTTGACGGAGTAAATTTTCTTTTTACCAGCATTGCAGTCAGTGTTATTCTTTAAAGATTGAGTTGTTACAGGGAATCTGATTATCACGACATTAGCTCCCACTTGCCATTTGATTTTATCAGACAACAATTAGCATATAAAGAGCATTGTGTATCCTATATTGCAGTGATGTGTTCTGTAGAAATGTACAGTTCCGGAATCTCAGCTATTTGCTGAAACATATTCGCTCAACTGGAGAAAAGTTTCTAGTAGCCTGCTGAAGACTGCTTCGATTCTCCACACGGTTCCTCCTCGAAACCGCTGTTTCGATGCTCCTGTTACATGAAGAAAGGAAAACACTAAGATTTCAAATACTGTAACTAAAAGATAAGCAATGTTTAGTCTCTTACCCAATAAGTTGACAAGGCAATATCAGTTGCACCTCTGGGATAAACTTAAGGCCAACTCTACTCTCAGCAGGGAACTCATCATTTTGTGTTACATTGTACGTCGGTGGTGGCAGGTTAACATCCTGAAAAACGGCTGGAGCAGAATCCTGCTAGGGTCGGAGACACAAGAAGAATTGCTCATCAGTTGGTAAAATCATTATTCCAAATAAAACACAGAGGCTCGAGCTTTCTTTTGTGCATGTTAAAATTTGAAGTCTTCATTGAGTAAATAGCTACCAAACATTGATGACAATTGACAGACATCCAGCCGTTTTCTACCTTAAAACAAAATAATGGAAGGCTGCAATTTATTCAAGTGCAAACTAACCTATATATAAGTAATTAACTAAAAAGCTGAAATTTCTACCATGATTCCTTGTTTTCCCACTAACACGGTTACGACTACTTAACAACTAACTAAAGAACATATGAACCATGCGATCTAAGATGTGTACAAATTCATAAAAATTTAAGGTTCAAATCATAACATGTATAATTTTGTGTAAAATTTTATTTTTAATAATATAAATGTTAATATAGAAACATGAAAAACACTTGGCATGACTATAATCACTAAGTTTGCCACGTAATTACCACTTCGGAGAGAGAAAAATGACAAGAAGCTTATATGGAATATTATGTGAACTCTAGTTAAAAAATCATCACAAAAGTATGAGCTTATGAAACATCACCAAAAGAGTCAATTTAGAAAATCACCGTCACCAAACAGGACAACTAAATTATAGGGTAGTGACTTAAAAATGTATTAAACAACATTATAGTAAGTGAAATTTCCTTTATTTTTTAAATTTTCAAATAGCATGCTTATCATTTGGTACTATTATCGAAATCGTCGATATTTTTTTAGCGTTTTATTAATTCTTTTATTTCTTCATTTTTGGTATTCCTACCGTTTTCTTATTTAGTTTCACTAAATAAGAAAATGGCAATAATTCTAATTGATATAATTAAAAAAGTGTATATACTTAATTAAAAAAAATAAATAATTAAAATAAAAACTAGATAAGAAGAAATGCGGCCTCCGCTTAGATATTTCAAACCTTTGACAAAAAAATAGCCAGCACCAACTCCGTTAATAATTCCATCAATTAGTCGTCTATCAAAAATTTTTTTTAGCAAATCCTCTTATACCTTTAATTAAAGATATTGCGTAAAAAGCATCTATATAAACCCGATTACTCATTTTGAATTTTCTTTTACATACAGATTTAAAGCTTCCAGTCGGTTGTAGATTTTTGTGCATGTTTTTTTAACAGAACTAGATTCAAAATTTTCGACTTTTCATAACCTTAAGTTCCAATTAATGTAATTTTTATGATAAAACTTTTATGGAAAGCTAGGTATTAAATAGTTAGGCCAGATTGCATTGACAATCCAACAAAGACAAACTAGCAACTTTGATAACTTCATCATTTTTCAATTATCAACTTAATTCCAATCTAAACTAATCCACGTACATGAAATAAACAAAAAAGTATTGCATTGGCAATGAATGAAACAGTCGTCGTTTAAAAAAGAGAGAAAGAAACGGTCATGGCAGGGAAACTATTTGTATGATTCGTGTCGTGGCATTTACGTGATCGACGCTTAAGAACTTTGACTTTTATTACAGGTTCAGTCTCGGAGGTATGATTTGAAACGAAAACTTTAAACAATTAATTCCAGTTCGAGAGTGACCACAGGTTCAAGATTTTGGTCGACTGGATTTTATCTAATTGCAGAGGACTATTCCACGACATCTCAAGGCCTGACAGCTCATTGAGCTATTGAAGATAACCACGGCTGCTGATTTCCTCGTAGAAGCAAGCAGCAGACTCACACGTTGAACATTCAAATTAATCTTCTTTTTCTTTGAAACATAGTGTATGTTATTAAACTTTTATAGGTACGGCCAGTTTTTGTCGAGCTTTTAGATTCGGTGAAAGATAGTACTCGCTACATACTTCATAAATAAGACACTTATGTGGATGGACTTTGACAAACCACGTAAATTTATAGTATTGTAGTTTTCTTCTTTAAACCATAATTATTTTCGCTGCATATTTACAACTAAAGGTAGTTATTTTCCGTAACATTTTCCGTAACATTTTTCCATAACGACGTTGCTAATGTAGATGAAAAGGATCCATAGACTGAGTCTCTATTGGAGTATGTAATCGTATTGTAAGGCCCAAGTTATATTCCTTGAGGCCCACGTCTTGTCTTCAGCCGATGTGCATATGTCTAGGGCTAAGTATTTGCTTACGAGAATGTCACTGTAATCGTATATATATGTACACTGCCTTTAGTAATAAAGTTAGACGGCAATTTCACAATTCCTTTATAGTTATCATGGTATCAGAGCCAAAATAAGAGAAAAAGAAAACCCTAGCCCTACCACAAACCAGCCGCGTCATCCTCCCGAAAACACAACATGTCCAAATCAGTTCCCCACGGCGAAGTTGTTCCTGTTCGCAGTAGCATGGATGCGATGTCACCTTATTATATTCACCCATCTGATAGTCCAAGTCAGATGCACGTCATGGATCGTCTCAATGATGAAAACTATGGAGAATGGCTCAACGATATGAGCACCGTTCTCTACGCCAAAAACAAGTTTGGCTTTGTTGATGGCACCCTGGCAAAACCGGCAGCAACTTCCAGTGATCTACAATACTGGGTTCGTGCCGACGCCATGGTTCGAGGCTGGTTAAAGACGGCCATGGAAAGAGACGTGCGTAGCAGTGTTCGTTGTGCACGCACAGCTCGCGATATTTGGGTCGATGTTGCGGAAAGATTCGGCAAAGGCAGTGCTCCCCGTGCCTATGAGCTTAGGCGCACCATTGCAAGCCTTCGTCAGGAGAAACTTTCCGTATCAGCTTACTATACCAAGTTGAAGAGTCTATGGGATGAGGTACATGAAATCTCTCCTCTACCAGTATGTGATTGCACTGGATGCAAGTGTGATATGGGCAAGCAGGTGGTGGCCATTAGGGAGAAAGAACACCTGTATGATTTTTTGATGGGACTGGATGAATCGTTTGCGACGATTAAAACCTAGATACTCAGCACTCAGCCCCTCCCTACCATTGGTGCAGCTTACCACCTAGTTGCCGAGGATGAACAACAACGGAACATATCCGCTGCTCGTAAACCTGTTATTGAATCAGCTGCTTTCCAGAGTCGTTCTCAGGAGGCACCTCAAAAGGGAGATAATCGAAGCCCTAATGACAGACCGAGGTGTACCCACTGCGGCAAAATTGGCCACCTTGAGGCCAGTTGCTTCGAGCTGATCGGTTTTCCTACCGGGTGGAAGAAGAACCCCGGCGAGAACACCAACACCAGGTCGCGTCCACCAGCTGGTGGGCCTAATAATCGGCCTTACGGAAGACCGCGAGAAGGTGCAGGCTCGCGACCACGGGCTGCCCAAGTCGAACATGGTGACGTTCCCTCTCAAGGGTTGACAACCGATCAGATTAACACTCTCCTTCGTCAGCTTGCAGGTAAAGCCGAGCAGAATGGCCATACGACGACTCCTGTAACTGATCTTCATGCGAATATGGCTGGTAAGGTCCTTCAAACTCAACCTTGGGTGATGGATTCGGGAGCCACTGATCACATTACTTGCAATCAAGAGTTGTTAAGCAATATAAAATCTGATGTTGCATATCCACCCGTAAAGATCCCCAACGGAGATGAGGTTCCCGTAGTTGGGATTGGGACTGCTTCTCTAAATAAGCGAATTTCTCTCGCTGGTGTCTTATATATTCCATTATTTAAATGCAATTTACTATCCGTCAGCAAGTTAACCAAGGACCTCAATTGCACTGTGACGTTTTATGCTGATTCTTGTGTCATACAGGACTCAATTTCGAGGAGCCTGATTGGAGTGGGTAAGCAGCGTGATGGTCTCTACTACTTCGAGGACATGCGGGGAGGGGTAGCTCTATCTGCGGCAAGTGATGCCTTGGCTTGGCATAGAAGGCTTGGACACATTCCCAATGATAAGCTGCGATTCCTGCCATCCTTGAAGAATTTAGTTTTTCCTTCTATTAGCAAAGAGTGTGACTCATGTTTACGTGCAAAACACACTCGCTTGTCTTTTCCTACGAGTTCTATCAAGACAAAGACACATTTTGAGTTATTGCATTGTGATATTTGGGGCCCTTATAGAACCCCTTCTTCATCTGGTGCTCGATATTTTCTGACTATCGTTGACGATTTCAGTCGTGCTGTCTGGACATTTCTCATGAAATATAAATCTGAGGTTTCAAGATATTTGATGATGTTTTGCAATATGGTTGTGAACCACTTTGGTACTACTGTAAAGACTGTCCGAGCTGACAATGGTCTGGAGTTTTCTACTCATGAGCTGCGACAATTTTATGAGGAAAGAGGTATACTTTTTCAGACCTCTTGTCCTTATACACCTCAGCAGAATGGTGTGGTTGAGCGTAAGCACCGCCACATATTAGAGGTTGCTCGATCATTAAGGTTTCAGGCTAATTTACCAATCCGTTTCTGGGGGGAGTGCATCTTGGCCGCCACTTATCTCATCAATAGGTCTCCATCGCGCCTTCTCCAGAATCGGACTCCTTTTGAGCTTCTTTTTGGGCGACAAGCAACATATGACCACCTGCGCGTGTTTGGTTGCCTCGCCTATGCACATAATCATGTCAGGACTGATAAATTCGATGATCGCAGCCAGCCATGTATCTTCCTCGGATACCCTTTTGGGCAGAAAGGTTACCGGCTTTATAACCTGAAGACCAAGTCCTTTCAAGTCTCCCGAGATGTCACCTTTCTCGAAAGTATATTCCCATATCATGTCAGTTCTGCTAGTCCGCATGTGGATTCACCTGAAGACAACTTTATCCCTGTTCCACCTTTCGCCGATGACTTGCTATCACCGATGGATGATTCCTCTGCTCCCGTTCCTGTCAGACACACTGATGGCACTGTCACCGATCCTCAACCCAGTACAGCTACTGAACGTGCCTTACCTACTATGGCTGAACAGCCTATTTCTCGGCATAGTGATTGACCACGTCGAGCCCCTGCTCATCTTGATGACTATCACGTACAGCTACCCCCGTCCCTCATCCCCGCATTGCTTCAAGAGCCATCATCTGCTTTGCCTACTTCGTCAGGTACCCCGAACTTGTATCCTCTAACCAATTTTATCAGTTATAATCGCTTCTCACGTGCACACCAGGTCTATCTCACTTCTATTAGCTCTATGTCTGAGCCCCGTACATACCATGAAGCAGTCAAGCATGCTTGTTGGCGTGATGCGATGAAACGTGAAGTTGATGCCCTTGAATCTAATGGCACCTGGGTCCTTGTTCACCTTTCTCCTGGCAAACATGTTGTTGACTCAAAGTGGGTATACAAGGTAAAATTCAAGCCTGACGGAACTGTTGATCGCTACAAGGCCAGATTAGTAGCTCGTGGCTTCAAGCAGATTGAAGGGATTGATTATCACGATACTTTTGCTCCAGTTGCGAAAGTGGTCTCTGTTCGATGCCTCCTCGCGCTCGCTGTCAAGCGCAAATGGTTAATTCATCAACTCGATGTTGATAATGCCTTTCTGCATGGTGATCTCCAGGAAGAAGTCTACATGCGAGTCCCTCAAGGATTCTCTCGACCTGGCGATTCTCGGGTTTGTCGTCTGAAGAAGTCGCTATATGGTTTAAAACAGGCATCCCGTACTTGGTATAGCAAGCTCACCTCATGCTTGCGTGCTATTGGTTTCGTTCGCTCCCATGCTGATCACGCTATGTTTACCTACCGTCAAGATTATTTAATACTTGTCCTCCTTGTTTACGTGGATGATGTGATCCTTGTCGGCAATCATACGTCCATGCTGACTTTTACAAAACAGTATCTACATGCTCAGTTTGGTATCAAGGACTTAGGTCCCCTGAAATACTTCCTTGGGATTGAAGCTGCTACCACTCCTCAAGGACTTGTTCTCAGTCAACGGAAGTATACTATTGACATCCTCACTGAATGTGGGAAAGATGATTCCCGACCTTGCTTCTTTCCCATGGAGCAAAACCATAAGTTACGATCTGGCGATGATGTCGTTCCTGAGTCTTCACGTTATCGTCGTCTCATTGGGCGTTTAATGTACTTGACAGTCACTCGACCTGATATTTCCTACGCCGTTAATATCTTGAGTCAGTTTGTCGGCCAGCCCACTACCGCGCATGTTCAAGCTGCCGATCGTGTCCTACGCTACTTGAAGACAACACCCGGACAAGGCATACTCCTTTCTAATTCGCCGGCGCTCGATTTGGTTGCTTACTGCGATGCTGATTGGGGTGGCTGTCCCATGACGCGTCGCTCTCGTACAGGCTACATCGTCTCTTTTGGAGGTTCCCCTGTTTCCTGGCGTTCCAAGAAGCAGCATGTTGTCGCACGCTCCTCTGCTGAGGCTGAGTACCGTGCTATGGCGGATACTATAAGTGAAGTTGTGTGGTTACGCTGGCTCTTCCGTGACTTGGGCGTGCAGTTTCCGCATCCCACTACTCTTTTTTGTGACAACCAGGCTGCCCTGCATATTACTATGAATCCCGTCTACCACGAGCGCACCAAGCACGTGGAAATGGATTGTTATTTTGTTCGGGAGCGAGTTCAGTCTGGCGATATTGCTCCTCGGAAGATTTCCTCCGTCTTTCAGCTTGCAGATCTGTTCACTAAAGCTCTTGGTCAGGATCGTTTTCAGGATCTTCTCTTCAAGTTGGGTGTTGTTAATCTCCACACTCCAACTTGAGGGGGAAGTATTGGAGTATGTAATCGTATTGTAAGGCCCAAGTTATATTCCTTGAGGCCCACGTCTTGTCTTCAGCCGATGTGCATATGTCTAGGGCTAAGTATTTGCTTACGAGAATGTCACTGTAATCGTATATATATGTACACTGCCTTTAGTAATAAAGTTAGACGGCAATTTCACAATTCCTTTATAGTTATCAGTCTCTTCAAAATAACTCCATGTTCAACTTTGAACATGATGTCCTGCGCCTTGGCTTGAAAGATCTAGTGTATTTTCGTGGGAGGTTAATGTAATATTAATAATAATAAGTATAATAATTTGCTATTGTTTGACGAGTTTTTTTATTTGATACATACAATTCTACGTAATCTTAATTTTTTTTTTGAAATAATTACCTCGAAGTGAAAGTTTCCACATGTCTCTAAGAAAGAAAAAAACTAGCGCGTCTATTTGAATTGGAAAAAACCTGCATAACTAAAAAGAAACTGCTTCATAAAACAAATCTCAACCCAATGCAACATGCTTAACCAAAATGTATGTTAATACTGTATCTAAAAAAATGTAAATTAATTCTCTCTCCGTTAAGATATTTCACTTTCTGGGAACCTCCATAGCAAGATTATAGGACTTAGACATCAATCTTTTTTTTTTTACCTTAGACATTTATCCCTGCACTTATTTCTCATGTCCAATACTTTACCTTTTTACCTTATTTTTAGTGTCCGAGCAGGTCTAGTGCTTGACCCAAAAATCCATGACAATTAAGAATATATTTAACTTATAAAGATAATTTAGGTGTCTAATATTTGGACCCGATCAACAAAATATAAAAATGATAAAGGATAAGTTAACATTTCAAATGCTGCAGAAAATTCACTTTATGATCATATACATCTTAACTTTAACCCAAACTTATGCAGAAAATGATAAGTATCACGAGGTTCAAAATTTCTCTCTCCGCCGACACAAAATCTCCGGATTGACAAATTCGTGACATATTAACTTTAACGCAAACTTATTCACAAAAATGTCCCTGACCCTCAACAGAGCGAATGATATCAACTTATTAGACGTCTTTAAGCCAACATCAATTGCAATTGCAATTGAAATTGAAATTCGTAGACGTGGTCATCAATATTTTGAAACTTGCTTCATTTCCGACGTAAACACCGATTCCCATTGGACATGTTCCACCACATTAAGCCTTTGGTGAAGGGATATTGCAGTTTCGATAGACCCCTTTGTAATTACCATAAACTTGTTATTTCTTTTTATTCCATTAGGACAACAAAATGCGAGATACAACATTACCATACACCGAAGTACTACGAAGGGACATTGGCTGATCATGTACCCTTTACCCTTTTGGCCTCTAAAGGAGGCACTTATTACATCTTATTATTGCAGTATTAAACCCGTTTCCGCTGCACGGATAATATCTCTCAACGGTTTCAAGGGCAGAACGTAACTTTGTAGTTAGTACCTCCGGGGCAAGTAAAAGTGCTAGTTGCGTCGTCCTTTGGATAGCTGTAAGCATCTGGGCACCTTGTTTTGAAGAATCTGGACAAGTCAGTGGCCCCACACTTTGAATTGGTATCAGTGCAACAATATTGATCGGTCTTATAGACTGTGCACGGGTTGTTGCATCCCCCGGAGACCTTCAACGCGGACGGGCACTGGCTCAGAATGCTAGTATCCGCGCACTTAATCCCTCTGCTGCAGCCTCCTGTAGGGCTGAAGTCCATCGGGATGTTAAACCCGTCGACGTTTGATATGTCGATGAAGTCCATGTTTTGGTATCCGTTTAGTCCGTATTCGGCCAGGGTGTTGGGGGGTGATCCGTAGCCGTTGCACTGGAGAAGCCCGTTGCAGTCTCCGGAGGCACAGCTGCCGTGCCCGCTGGCGTCGAAGTTGCAACCAGTCCTGCCCCAGACGCGGCCTCCTTTGGTACCGGCCGCCACGCCGAAGGACCATGACTGGCCTGGGTCAAGGCGTTTGCCACCACCGGGTGAAGCCGCTGCCCAAACTGTGTAACTACACTTGTTTACCACATTGAAATTGGCTGCGTTGGTGAATGGTGAGAGAAGGCCGATGATGAGGAATATGGGGAGTGTGTGCTTGAGGCCCATTTTGGAGTACTTCTATGGTATAACAATGGTTGTATGATTGGTGAGGATGGCGGTAAGAGATCAATATGTTTGAGCTATTTATAGAGGGCCGTGGGCGGGGTGGCGTGAGGGGGAAGGAAACAGTGCACTCTCAATATGGGAACTTAAAAAAAGGAAAAATTACGCTCAGATTCCTCGAGTTTGAGAAAATTTTTGTTTTAGCTCCCGTATTTTTTTATTATTATTCAACCTTTCATGTTTGCAAAATGTGTATATTTTACCCCGTGCCGCTGGAATTTGGCGATTTCTCTGGCAAAATTGGATTTGAGTTTACAAAAATACCCTTTTCTTTAAAAAAAACTAATTGAAACCAAAAACCAAACGTAGTTTGTTGGACCTCGTTCTCAATAGCAACAATCTCGAAACCCAACTGAGAACCCAATAAAACACAGACAAAAAGGCTCAAAACTTTATCAACCAAACAACAAATTAAGAAAAAAGCAGATGGGAAATCACCTTCCCGGAGCCGAGAAACCTAGTAATAATGTTAATGGGGATGTATTTGTCGGGAGGAATCTTGGTGGCCAGTTCGGAGTCCTCGCACTTGGGTGGGGTAGTCTTAACGGCAGCGGAAGTGGAGAGCCTCCTGCTCTGGCACCGGATGGCGGCACGGTTGGGCCTCAAGAAGAGAGGGAGGACGTCGGTGCAGATTTTGGTGAGTTGAGATGGGGCACGCATGAGGTGAAGGAGAGGAAAGTAGTTGCCACATCCACAGATAAGGAAATTTCTAGGTTTTGAGAATTTGATTTCCTTCGATGTCGGGTTCGGAGAGTTGGAGATGGCGGAGATGGTTTCTTGTACAGTTTTATGTTTGGTAGAGAATCAACTCGAAAGGACGTAGGCAACCTAATCGAAGATTGTGCCACGAGAACCCCATCATGGAACCCCCGACACCGCCTTACCACTAGATTGTGGCGTTTACCATTTGTTAGATTGTGAATTGGTCGTACTTTTGGATTGCCAGAAGGGATTCGAGGGGATGAATCGATTTGGTCAGGATTGTTTTTGTTTGATCAGCGGAGTAATTTGGAGAGGGAAAAGGGAAACCCAGGAAATCGACGATGACAAGAAGGTCAATATAACTATGAAACCGACAACGACAAGAAGTTCGATATAACCAGGAAACCAACGACGACAAGAAGGTCGAGAAAATCCAGAAAACCGACAATGACGAGGTCGAGTAAACTCAAGAAACCGACGACGACAAGAAGGTCGATATAACCCAGGAAACTAACGATGACGGGAGGTCGAGAACATCCAGGAAACTGATGATGACAAAAGGTTGAGGGAACTAGGTTATCCTCCTCAGAGATGAAAAGGGCTGATTTTTTTTAAAGAGTTTGAATCTATTTTAAAGGCAGGGGCATTTTTGTAATCTCACGTCCAATTTTACCGGAAAAATTGCTGAATTCTAGCAATAGAATTTCAAATATACACTTTCTACAAACTTGAAGGACTGAATGATAATAAAAAAAGATAGAAGGGTTAAAACACAAATTTCCTTAAACCCGAGGATTCCGAAGGTAATTTTCCCTAAACAAAATATGACTTGGACTAGTCTCGAGAAGGAAGGAGTCCAGATTAGGTAATGAAATTCCACAGAGGATATCCAACCGGAGAATTCACATAAAATAAATTCAAATTGCATCAAGAAACAAAAGGGAGGATAATTTCAAAGACGCCATTTAATTTCGAGCATGCGGCTTTTAACTCTTCATGACCATTTCTGGTTTTGTATATTTTTCTGAGTGTGTGGTAATAATATTTAATAGTACCGTGCCAATATTTTGCGAATAATATTTTTCGAAAATAATTTATTAATTATTATGTAATATACAATTATATTTAATATAAAATTTTCTTTATCATGGAGCAAAATATGCTACCGAATAGTACGGTGTTTCCTTAACAAAAAAATGACTCTTTCTTTCGGTCTTGCACTTGAGTAGTAAATTCATTTTGGTCGGCAAAGAAAAAAAAAGTGTCATGGGAAACTTTAACTCTAAAAAAGTGCATATCTTTTAATGCAGGATTTAACTGATCGACATTTTGAGAAATTCTGACTTCGTGGAAATTCTATAATTTAAATAGTAACGAAAGTTTATTTTATTAAAAAATAATTTGGCTCTAATTTTATTCAAGAAAAAAAAATACCTGGATAGATATTTCGCAAGAGGGTTCATCATTAGATAGGATCCGTAAGTAGTAGATAGAGACTTCATAACCATTAGATAATTCGGTCAACTGACGTTTGCGAAGAGGAAGAGGGTACTATTCCAAGAGATCCAACAATCTGCCCGCTTATTGTGATTCAGTAAAAAACATGGCTGTTGAATCTATCATAAAACCAAGCAGCAACCTCTCACGTTGAATAATCAGATTAAATGAAACTAATAGAATAAAATAGTTGCTTAATCTTATGTCTACCAAAGTGTGTCGTGCAAGAGATAGTTATTGAAAGATAATCGGGATCCGTTCGTGATTTTATTTTTGAATTTAAATGGTTCTAATTTGTGTGTTATTTGCTGTCTTTTTACATGGTACTATATGTGTTTATCTTTCATGTCTAGCTAGTTTCTACTCTTTGTCTATTTTTTTTTCTTCCAATTTTTTGTGTCTACGTAGACTTCTAATCATAATATGATGGTGTAATCATGTTAAATAAAGTACAAAACTACAGTAACATAATGAAATATACTATATTTTCTCTACTTGTAATTGGTTTGAACTTTGGATATAAGCATCTACATATTTGTTTATATTGTTTCAACTTTATATATAATCTGTTTTATCTTTTTGCTATGTGTTATATATCGTGTTGAGATTTATGTACAGTGCAACATATCACTC